>ML320582.1:0-25177 GCA_005239505.1 Nicotiana paniculata
AATATTTATAGCAAAAAATAGTATAGAATTTGGGTGTGGTCAAAAAATAGTTGTTCACATCAAGCACTCTCACATATAATCTTAGAAGTCTAGGTTTTGCCCCCTCTGTGTGAGCATTGCCTTGGGACCCTTGAGCTCCCTCTGAACTTTGACACACAAAGGCTGGCCATTCCACACTGCACTTACTCTATCTTGGCTATGAAATCTTGGTGTGAGCACTGCTCGGGATCCCTTGAGGTCCTTAGGGAACTCTGACACACCCGGATTGTGAAAAGGCTGTGAAACATTACCTGGCATTGAGGACCTGGAGACTTGAGCCTATTCTGTAGGCTCCCTATAGTTAACTTCTTATTTTTCTTCTATTTCACTTGTGTAATTCATATACCATGGTCTGTAATAATTAATTATAAACAACGCTGGGGTCGGATAGTGAAAGTGGGTGGGTGATATGCATGTTGTAGTATAATTAAGGGTAGAGAGCATGTTTCTAGGTTTATTTTCTCTATGCACAATAGCAGTCATCTGTAGGTACAACATGTCATGCATTAGATATCATGCTACTTAGGCTCATATATATTGTTTTCCTTTCAGCACGTCATCATTCATTGCCCCCACTTAGAGATCCTGCCTATAGGACAAATAATTAAGTAAATTGTTATAAACGTATCCTGAAGCTTCATTTAGAAGTCTTGTCCTAGAATAAATAATGGTAACAAAACAACAATCATGTCTCATCATGCTATACACGTAGAGATCCTACTCTAGGTAAACAACGATTAAAATCTGTCACCTATGTTATTCCTGAAACGGTGCATAATGTTGTGATTTTATGTGCATTTAGAAATCCTGTTTAGGTTACTATGCATCATGATGCATTAGACATTATGCTATAGGATCGTATTCATTTAACTGCACTTAGTCTAAATATAGATATCTAAACAATCCCCTATTCTAAACAACTGGTAATTAGTCCTTGCACATCTTCAATACCTAGAATTGCATGTTATCTTACACTTAGGCAAGCCTTAGGTAATCAACTTAAAAAATATAACCAGAACTGTCCTTTGTGATTAGTGTTCAACTGTTAGCATGCTTAAAACCAGTAGGCAAGTCTGATTAAGACTTCCTCTCTGAGTTATGCAATAAATTTGTCTTTGTTTTTATCACTTAGACACCATGCGTAGGATCTGAATCTGGACCTTAATTGTGTATGAGACATGTTGTTAATGTGCACTATTTGTGGAGGTCTTTGAGCCCTTTCCTTTTTATGTGCTACCCCCTTTATCTGCAGTCCTATTTGTTCATTATATGTCGCCTTAGCATTTGCACCTTTAAAACCTGAGGGTCTGCCTAGCACCTCCTTTAGGATAGGAGTCCTAATTTTCTCCGGGACTGATAGGAAGGGACGGGTAACATCATGCATTAGAGGTTGAGACCAACACTCGATTTAGTTGCTTTCACAGAGTGGGAAAGGGTAGAATATGGATATGATGACCGGTGCGCTAATACCACGTGTAGCCCCTCTTCGAGGAGTGTTTACCGGGTATTGCATTGATGTGATCTATATTATTATAAACCTAGGATACCTTTTATATGCTTATCTCGTAATCCTTTTCAAAGTCTAATCTCTTTTACTATTTTCAAACATCTGCATGCTTAAGACTTAAATCCCATCTTATTCGAGCCTTTACTTGTTATTTGCTAATTGTACAAATTCACATAAACCATTTGGCCGGGAACTACACTTGTGGATCCTGAGGGGTGCCTAACACTTTCCCCTTAGGATAATTTCAAGCCCTTACCCAATCTCTGGTTAGTAACGAAGTTGTAATTGAACCCCTTAGGTGCCCTAACGCACCGTTAAAATCGTTAGGTGGCGACTCTTCAAAATATGCAAACCCCTTTCCNNNGCGATATCATGGCGACTCTGTTGGGGATATCCAGGCTTTTACCATTTCAAATTGTTTCGTGAATTTGTGCCTTTATTTTTAAATAGCTGCAGCCTTTCCTATCCCCTTTACATGCAATTAATTGTTTACTTCAGGTATTTACTTTTCTTCAAAGATGAAACTGACATGTCTCTTTGTTTTCTTTTGTAACTGCTTTAAATCATTACTGCTGTTTTTACTGCTTTCTTTAACGTGTAAATACGTGACAACTTGTTTTAATACTTATTATTGCATTATCATGCTCAACATTTATACTCCACTCGTGCCAAACAAAATACTATAGCAACGCTTGATGAGTGGTTCACTCTTCCTATATTATTACCCACTAAATTCGTAAAGACTTATTTGCGGTAAAACTAGTCGATCAGCGGTGCAGTCGACGGTTCCGTGCCTTTCCCCCTTGAGTTGTCCACTCAAGGGTACCGGTCTAAAACCCCATAGAAACCTTACTCTGTCGCATTGTTGCATGCATCATGGTCGAACCTAGTGGAGCTAAAGTGTCGTCCGCACGATAGCTTTTAAGATAGCCTTATCCAAAAGTCCACCGGGTTTCCCTAAACCCAAACAGACGCCCTCACGTTCTGTGCATTTATTTGGAGAACTAAATGTTTCCTGCTAATTATTAACGATAAATAGTTGAGTCCGATGGGGGTAAGGGCCTAGACTTATTTGCTTTGTAGAAAAATGAGGCACGAAGTTCCCAGATTCTGCATGGTCTCCAATATCCACCCAAGACTGTTGAGTTGGTGGGAGGATCTGCACTCTAGCGACAAAGATATCGTCAGGAAACACTTAGGTAACTTACCATCTCTTCTAGAAATATAGCCTAACAAAAAAAAAGGCTAAGGAGCTGAAGGAGGATATCTAGCCAGAACCTACCTGTTGCTGGGACTTCGCGAGCTGGGAAAACTGTACAAGAAAAGCAAGAATGTCGAGTCTGGGGAAGGTCCTTCTGGGACCAAGTAGATAGGAGTGTCTTTATTTTTCTATCAATGTAATAAGGCAAATGGCCATTAGTGACTTTTATTTTTCGTCTATCATTTTGGGATTTGTCTATTTTTCTTATCAATAAAATGAGGCATTTAGCATTTTAAGTTCTCCAAATCAATTTGTCGCTAGGCCTACCTCGGGCACAAAGAGGTTCCCAACTTAGGACGCACTTTACATTTTCGCATTATGTGTTTAAATACCGAAATATTCTTTTCATAATCTCCACTGACTTGGTTACCTTTTGTTTTCATTTCTTTTTCTTACTCTCCTCCCCAAAGGTTAGTTCGTGCATTCTGACAGCATCAGCCTATCACACAAGATCCAAGGGCCCTCCACCGACTCCTCCTCCTAGTCCTCCTACAGGCAAAAACAAAGGCAAAAGTAAGATGGAAGAGTCCAGCGGCACCATAAAGGAGAATATGATTGAACGGGTAGAGGCCACTGATGTCCGAGGTATTCAGGTCCTGCATGAAAACATGTCACCACTTGACCAGAAATTGCTGAAGTTTCAGGAAGAACTCGATCAATTCCGGATCTGGCCAACTTGTCATTTTCCCTCAACGTCCCCGACGTCAACCTTCCAAATGATCAAAACCCCTCACCTCCACAAAATATCCCAAGGCAACAAAAGCATCCCGCACTTCACCATCACGTCACTCCCCCAAAGAACTAAACTCTCCTGACGTAGTGCAATGCTTGCCACACCTCAAATAACACTCCATTACTCATCCCAGAACCTCAAAACCCTACAAAGGACCATTTCCACACCTATAACAATCCCATCTATGTGGAAACCGTGACCCACTCCACTCCGCCTACCTCACAGGCATCCGAGTCTGACGGAAAGGATTTACTTATCAAGAACCTGGCAGAGGAGCTTAGGAAACTGATCAGCCGAGTCCAAGGTGTTGAAGGAACCAAGAGAATTGAAGGGTTGAATTATGAAGACCTTTGTATCCAACCTGATGCGAACTGCCCGAGGGGTACAAACCTCCAAAGTTTGAAATGTTTGATAGTACTGGTGATTCGAGAGTCCATCTGAGGACCTATTGCGACAAATTGATTGGCATTGGGAAGGATGAAAGAATCTGCATGAAGCTGTTCATGAGGAGTTTGAAGGGAGACGCACTGTCTTGGTACATCACCCTAGACCCCAAGAAATGGTCAAACTGGGTAAGCATGGCGTCTAACTTGATGGATAGGTTTAGATTCAACACAGAGAACGTGCCAGATGTGTTCTACATTCAAAATTTGAAGAAGAAACCCACAGAAACATTTCGCGAGTATGCTACTCGCTGGAGGTCTGAAGCCGCTAAAGTCAGACTTGCTCTAGAGGAAAAGCAGATGAACAAGTTCTTTGTCCAGGCTCAGGACCCACAATATTATGAATGGTTAATGATGGTTGAAGGCCACAAGTTCTCCGACATCATCAAGTTGGGTGAGCGGATTGAAGAAGGTATTAAAAGCGGTATGGTTACAAATTTTGAAGCCTTGCAAGACATTAACAAGGCTTTACAGTCCGGTGGTGTGTCTAAGAAGAGAGGCGTGAGAACCGTAATGATTGCACAACGAGCCAAGTCCCCACTCAAATACCAAACTTATCCAACACCTCCACTTACATACCAGCCAACCCCGAATTACCAAGAACCCTCAACGAACTACCAAGCTCCACCACCTTCTTACCAAGCTCCACCGCGCACCTACCAATCTCCGCCACCCACCTATCAACCTGCTTCGCCCAGGTACTCACAACCCGCTCCCGTTTACAACACTTATAATTCCCAGCCATCCCATTACCAATCACCCCCCGCACGCCAAAACTTCCCCAGACCTCGTCCCAATTTTGATCGCCGCCCTCCAAAGCAATACACCGCCATAGCCGAGCCCATTGACCAGCTGTATGAGAAGCTCAAAGCTATTGGTTATGTCACACATATCCCTACTGCCACCCCTAAGAACCATTCTCAGTGGGTTAACCCGAACAAATCCTGTGCATACCATTCGGCATGAAAGGACACACCATCGAAGAATGCCGTCTCTAAAGGACAAAATACAGGCTCTCATTAACAACAAGATTATTGTAGCAAAAGACCCCGCTCCAAACGTCCGTGACAATCCTTTGACATACCATAAGGGTAGAGATATCCATATGATTGAAATAGAAGATGATTGGGATCCCGAGGGATCAATCGGTTTGATCGCAGAAGGCGATGACCCAAAGAAACCCACAGTCACCCTCAAACCGATCATAGTCTAGATTCAACCATCTGAGGACGCTGAGGTGAATATGTCTATACCATTTGGGTTTGAAGTAGCGCCGCCTGCAAAGTCACCAGTGCCAATTGAAGTTGAGTTTGTATCTCCAGTAAATGCACCGGCACCATTCGAGGTCGCAGTCTTGCCACCCCGAACACACATTCCATTTGAAATAAGGATGGCCGCACCAATTCCGGTGGCAATGTCAACCACACCACCCTTCTACTCAAACGCTATCCCTTGGGACTACACAGCCGAGGCGAGAAGGAAAGGCAAGGTCAGGTCTGAGGAAGTTGTCGCAGCACACGGTATGACGAGAACTGGTAGGGTCTACACCCCTTGAGCATCTGGCCGAGTCAAGCAAGAAGGCTACCAACCGGCCTCCCCTTATCGAAACAGGTCTCAATGACCTTTGGAGAAAGGTACAGGCTAAGGAGTATTCAGTTATCGACCAGTTGAACAAGACACTGACACAGATATCCATCCTCTCTTTGCTACAGAATTCTGAAACACACATAAATGCTTTGTTGAAAGTGTTAAGTGAAGCATATGTGCCAAACAACATCACTAGCGGGGAAATGGCCAATATGGTAGGCCAGGTACTGGAGAGCCATAAAATCACTTTTCATGAGGACGGGCTACCACCTGAAGGATTGGGGCACAACAAAGCGCTGCACATCACCGTGCAATTCGAAGATCATTTCATCACAAGGATCTTGATCGATGGAGGTTCCAGTCTTAACATCTGTCTGTTGATAACACTCAAGAAATTGGGTAAAGGGATACATGAGATAAGGGATGGAGCGATCAATGTGAAAGCCTTAGATGGTTCTTAGAGGTCCACCATGGGGGAGAATCAATCTATGTCTACAGATGGGACCGACTTGGTTCGAAGTGGATTTCCAAGTGATAGATGTGCCAGCATCCTACAACCTGTTGTTGGGACAACCCTGGATTCATGTTGCTGGGGCCATAGCATCAATGCTACATCAAGTGGTAAAACTTGAGCGGAACCACCAAGAGGTGCTTATTCATGGTGACGGTAGCAACCCCATTTATAGTCGTCAAACTATTCCGGTGATTGACGGAAAAGGGAATATAGGCGGGGGAACTTACCACCACATCGAGCGGGTCAATGCTATCGACAAGGAAAGGTGGTGGGATAGCAAGATTGAGAGCATCCTGAACTGGAGAGGATATGAGCCAGTCAAAGGGCTCGGTAAAAACCTCCAAGGGATCACGAAGCCCATGAAGCTCGAGAAACATGATACCACTTTCGGTCTGGGGTATGAGTACACTTGGTAGGAATTCAACAACCGGTCGCCACCTTGGCGCGGTCCCTATTACCCTTTGGTGCAGCCAATACCTCATCTTGAGAATACTTTCAAGCAGGCCAACATTATTTACAGATCAGACAAAGAAGAAGCACTTGAAGCAATGAGGAGTTTGTTCCTAGAGGACGAGGATATGGATTGTTGTGTTGTTCTCGAGGAGGAGGGGGAGGAAGGCCCTTCCGTACAGACTGTAAGCAAGGGGACATATCTCAAGAACTGGTCTATCAAGACGACCAAAGCCCGACGAGCCTGGGGGTAGCAAGGCTAAAACAAGAATTATTTATTATTTTATTCACTAAATGATTTTCCTCTTCCCGCAATAAGATCTTCAATGTTCAAAACAGTTATTCAATTCATCAAAGCATCTTCTCAATTTCTCTTACGAATCCGATATTTATTGCTATTGTCTTCTCTCATTACTTTATTTATACAACATTACTATTACTTGTCTTGATGAACCGATGACTGTGACATGCAATGAGATAACACGGCAAATGGACATTGATTCAGACAAAGATGACATACCTGACGAGATTGTCAAAGAAGTTGAGAACTTTGAGAACAGACCTAAGTCCAACCTGGATGAGACTGAAAGCATCAACCTGGGAGATTCAGAAAACATCAAGAAGATACTAAGGAAGATGATAGAAAGGCACAAACAGTGGCATGAAAATTTATCATTCTCCTTATTGGGATACCACACCACTATCCGCACATCAACAGGGGCAACTCCCTATATGCTAGTTTATGGTAAAAAGGTTGTTATTCCTGCCGAAGTGGAGATTCCATCTCTAAGAATTATACAGGAAGTTGAGCTCAGCGATGCAGAGTGGGTAAGGAGCCATTATGAGCAACTAGCCCTCATAGACGGGAAGAGAATGAATGCAGTATGTCATGGTCAACTATATCAGAACAAAATGGCCAGGGCCTTCAACAAGAAAGTCAAGCCGAGACGATTCACACCAGGGTAGCTGGTGTTAAAGAAAATCTTTCCGCATTAAGATGAAGCCAAGGGGAATTTCTCTCCCAACTGGCAAGGTCCGTACATGGTTCATATAGTGCTGACAGGAGGGGCAATCATACTTGCAGAAATGGACGGAGAAGTTTGGCTGAAACCGATCAATTCAGATGTAGTCAAGCGCTACAATGTGTAATTTTTATGCTTTCTCAATGATGTAAATTGAACTACGCCTGACCTGATTCCCGTTTAAGAGGGGATATGTAGGCAGCTCTATGGGTTCGTCACAATTCAATAAAAATCTATTTTTCCCCGCAATTGGAAATTGGGGCAGAATTTTGAGGAGGACCCTCAAAATTCTGAAGCGAGTAGCAGTCCACAAGCATTCACCCAGCCAACTGGGGCAGAATTTTGAGGAGGACTCTCAAAATTCTGAAGCAATTTCAGCCAATCGCCGCATGAGCAACAGTCAGAGGCGTCCACCCAGCAAACTGGGACAAAATTTTGAGGTGGACCCTCAAAATTCCGCAGCAGGAGAGGTTGCAATATCTCAAGCCGTGTCATGTCATCGGTTCATCTAGAACTATTTTAGATTATATATTATATCTTACAAAATCATGCATATTTATTTTTTCTGAAGCAGCTTGTTTAGCGAACGCTACCCTAATGATACATACAATATCATCATGATCAAGCAAACAAGCCAAGCAGAGCCAACAGGAATGCGAACTAACCTTTCCCCTTTACAAAACTCACGATCTTTCTTTGGATGCAGGCACAAAATAGCAAAAGCCCCAAAACATATTATCCGCTCAAAGGACAGACATCGTTCCTCAAACTCGTCATGCAACATTTATTATCAGCACAAAATATGTTTCATTATCACAATGCTCTACCACAATTTAACACCAGCTAAAACTTTCTGTTGTCCTTCCATAAATCTTGCATAAGGCTACCATTCTGCCTTCCGAGGTTCAACGCTACCTCCATCTGCATTCGCATATTGCATAAGGCAACCTTTCTGCCTTCCGAGGTTAAACGCTACCTCCATCTGCATTCGCATCTTGCATAAGGCTACCTTTCTGCCTTCCGAGGTTAAACACTACCTCCATCTGCATTCGCATCTTGCATAAGGCTACCTTTCTGCCTTCCGAGACGCTACCTCCATCTACATTCGCATCTTGCATAAGGCTACCTTTCTGCCTTCTTAGGTTAAACGCTACCTCCATCTGCATTCCCATCTTGCATAAGGCTACCTTTCTGCCTTCCGAGGTTAAACACTACCTCCATCTGCATTCGCATCTTGCATAAGGCTACCTTTCTGCCTTCTTAGGTTAAACGCTACCTCCATCTGCATTCCCATCTTGCATAAGGCTACCTTTCTGCCTTCCGAGGTTAAACACTACCTTCATCTACATTCGCATCTTGCATAAGGCTACCCTTCTGCCTTCCGAGGCTAAACGCTGCCTCCCATTTACTTCTCAAAAGCAACAAATGCCTCTAGAATTATTTACAACGCTTTCCTTTTGGGCTAAGCTCTGCCCCTTTAATTCGAAAGACTAAGCTCTATCTTGTCAGCATCATACTATTGCATCTTCATGGGCTGAAATATCGCCAACTTATCCAAAGGCGTCATCGTTTGGAGGCACCATCTTCATGGACCGAGAACACCATGTCATGGCCTGAGGATCTCTTTTATCAGTTTGCATATCATTATTCAAAGGCATCATGGTTTGGAGGCATCATCTTCATGGCCCGAGAACATCATTTCATGGCCTGCGAATCCTGCATCAAGCAATTCATGGCCCAATACATCATGGTCTAAAGACGTCATCCTTAACCGTCTGAAGACTGCATTCATAGTCCAACGAAAATTTGCATCATGTTTAAATTACGCACGATATGCTTGTATTACTTATTTGCAGGTAACTCGGGAAGCAGCAGTTGTCCCTGCAGGAGCGATCCCGCTCCAGTTCTCCTAATTACCTCGTAAGCCGTTCATTCAATCAGTACTATATGTCGCGTCCGTCCTTATAAAACTTCATCGGTATACTTCGTCGGTGGCTTCCGAACTACATACGGCCTGATTTCTGTAAAACCATGGATATGTAGGCAGCTCAGAAACCAGGGTGCGACCTGAACCTTTCAAGCCATTTCCACTCGGTCAAAATTGGCCATCATGTATTTACCGGACAACTCTTTCATCCTTTCCGGATAAAGAGGGGCAGTTGTTGATATCCAATTTTTCCTCAAATTATTTTTAAATCTACATATATACCTTCAAAATCACTTTCTATAATAATTGGTATTTTCCCATAATTTTCCATATTTTTATCAATTTATTTTTCTAATTTATTCAACACTTTATATTCAATAATTATTCATAAAGTACATTACAAATAATTTCAAAATATTTCCTAGCTCAATATATAATTTTTTATCCTATTAGGATTAATTATATCACAAACTAGCCAATTTGGCATTATTTAGCTATAATTACAACATTTTTGCAGTTATAGCCTAATTGTACATTTTATGCCATTTTAATTCAATAGTTAGTCATTTTATATTATAAATATTAGTTAATTACCTTAATTTCACCTATTTAGTCTTAATTTCATTTTTACATAATTATTAGCTATTTTATTAATTATTTATCTATTTTTAAGGGGGTATTTGACAAATAGCCATCTTTATTTAAATCCTAGCCTAAATCAAACCTGATCCTAACCCAATTAATCTAGCCCAATACTCAAGCCCAATACCATATCCTACCCGACCTAATTCCCCTATGCAATCTGAGCCGTTGATTATTTCAAATCAACGGCACAGATCAGCCCCTTCCTAATTTAACCCCCTAATAACTACCCCCCTCTCTCATTTCCCCCCTCTCATTATCTCTCAACCGGTCTCTCTACCTCCCTCTCTCTATCTCTGGTTCTCTCTAGAACTTTCCACCTTCCCCCCTCTTCGATGAACTCTGTTCATCTTCTCCGGCCACCTCCCTCGCCGGAAATCATGACCTCTCACCATCTCCTAGCCCATGGCTCACCCCACGCTGGCTTGACACTGTTCTAATGGTCCTCAGGTGAAACTGGAGCGGTTCAACTCCCACCTATGGCCTTTCATGACATTTTCCAGTCATTTCCGGCTGTTCGAGTAAGATCTATGACTTTCCGGCTAAAACCGGTAATACTTTGGGGGTTTTCTTATCTTTTTTGGGTTCTCTCTGAAACCCTAAACCCTTAAAAATTTTCGCTTCTTTTAGATCTGTCATAGGTCTGAGTATATTATGAAGTTTTATACATGTTTGCTCCAAAAACCTTCCTGTTTCTAAACGTTTCTTCATCTCAAAATTAGGGTTTGATAACCCCTCTTTCAAAAAATAATTTTTCTTCTGCTTTTAGTATCATTCTATTATTCTGTGATGACCCGGTCGGTCGTCTTAAGAATTTACGCCCCGATCCCCTGTTAACTGTTTTCCCCAAGTCCATTTATTCTTAATTGAATTGTCGGGACGTTCGATTTTAAGTTTCGGAGAGTTTTGGGATATTTAGTCCCTAAATGAGAGCTTAAGTGTTGGAAAGTTGCCCGTAGTCGGAGCAGTGTGAATACGGCCTTAGAATGGATATCCGATGGTTCCGTTAGCTCCGTTATGTGATTTCGGGGTTGGGAGCGTGTTCGGAATGTATTTTGGAAGTCCGTAGCTCATTTAGGCTTGAAATGCCGAAGTTTGAATTTTTGGAGTTTCCGTTCCGATAGTGATTTTTTTATCCGAGGGTCAGAATGGAATTCAGTAAGTTGCAGTAGTTCCGTTATGTCATTTGGGATGTGTGTGCAAAATTTGAGGTCATTCGGATAAGTTTAGACGTATTTCGGCGTCGGATGTGAATTTTAGAATTTTCCTAAGTTTCTAGGCTTGAACCTATGCATAATCAATGATTTTGATCTTACGAGACGTGTTTTTAAGGCTCGACCTAGTTCAAATAAGGTGTTAGGGTTGGTTTGTGGTTTTTTTTGAGGTCCCGGGGGCCTCGGGGTTGTTTCGGATGCTCAACGGGTGAATTTGGGAAAATTGTTGCTGCTGAACCAGGCCTCTTCTAGTGTCTTCGCACATGCGAAGGTCTTTCCGCAGGTGCGGACTCGCAGGCGCGTGGGCTCGACCGCAGGTGTGGCCCCAGTGCATTTAAGTGACTTCCGCACCTGCGATGCTTTTTCCGCAGGTGCGGTGATCGGGACCGCAGGTGCGAGATCCCTGTGTGTTTTATTCCAAAAATCCGAGGGTTTATTCCATAAGTCTAAAAATCGGGTAAGAGCTAAAGAAGTGGCGATTTTTAGTGGGTTTTGAAGAGAAGGATCTTAGGCAACGTTTTCTAATTCTAACCCATTGTTAGACCATTAATTCCCGTTGATTTCTTTAGTTTAATTATCAAAAATTGGGGAAAATTGGAAGAAATTTCCTAGACCAAATTTTGGGGGTTTGATTGGGTATTTGACCTCCGATTTGAGAGATTTTTCATATGGTTAGACTCGTGAGTGAATGGGTGTCCAGAAAATATAACTTTTACCCGATTCCGAGTCGTGGGCCCGAGGGGCATTTTGGTCATTTTACATAATTTCGCGCCTTAGCTTGAATTAAACAATATGATAAGTTGCATGAGATGTTATTTACGATATGTAATTGAATTGTATAGATTTGGGCCATTTGGAGTCGGATACTCGTGGCAAACGTGTGGTTTCAAGTTGATTTTGAGACGGTTCGAGGTAAGCGGCTTGTCTAACTTTGTGTGGGGGACCTTTCCCCTTAGGATGTGATATTTGGTAATTGAATGCCATGTACGTGAGGTGACGAGCGCGTACTTGTGCTAATTGTTGAAAAATTCGGTTTTACTTCAAGTATTTAGACTGAATTCTTTCTTACCTGTTTTATTTTAATTGCGACCATAGTCTATGTTAGCTTAGAAAATCATGCCTAGTGGCCCCAAATTACCTATTTTCTTAAATTGTTTTAAATTGTACTACGTGAAGCATGTTGGGCTAGAATTACTTGTTGCCTTGTATTTTTGCACTTTAAATCTGAATGTCTTCTTGTTGTGGCTGCATATTTACTTTGGGACTACAGGACGGTATCCCGGGAGATCCCCCTGCATATTTACTTTGGGACTATGGGACGGTATCCCGGGAGATCCCCCTGCATATTTACTTTGGGACTACGGGGCGGTATACCGGGGGATCCCCCTGCTTATTTACTTTGGGACTACGGGACGGTATCCCGAGAGATCCCCATGCGTATTTACTTTGGGACTACGGGACGGTATCCCGGGAGATCCCCCTGCTTATTTACTTTGGGACTACGGGACGGTATCCCGGGAGATCCCCCTGCTTATTTACTTTGGGACTACGGGACGGTATCCCGGGAGATCCTTCGGATATACATATGATGGACTACCGGACGGTATCTCGAAAGATCCTTCGGATATACATATGATGGACTATGGGACGGTATCCCGGAAGATCTTTCAGATTTGCATATGATGGACTACGAGACGGTATCCCGGAAGATCCTTCGGATTTGTATATGATGGACTACGGGATGGTATCCCGGAAGATCCTTCGGATTTGCATATGATGGACTACGGGATGGTATCCCGGGAAATCCTTCGGATATACATATGATGGACTACGGTACGGTATCTCGGGAGATCCACTTGACAGTTGAGAAAAGGACTACAGGACGGTGTCCTGGGAGATCCTCATTGTTACCATTGTTATTATGTTGTACATATTCTGTGTTTACTCTGTTCTTGTGTTTTTGTTATTGCCTTGTTTGACCTGTCTTATTTCACTGTTGTACTCATTATTACCGCATGTTTTCATACTGTAAAATCCTATTATATTGTTTGACCTCGGTAGGGCTCTGACCTTCCTCGTCACTACCCAACCGAGGTTAGTCTTGGCACTTACTGAGTACCGTTGTGGTGTACTCATGCCCTTTCCTGCGCATGTTTTTCATGTGCAGATCCAGGTATCTCCACTCAGGCGCACTATCCCGAGGTTGAGAGATACATCAGAGACTTCGAGGTATATTTGCCGCGTCCACAGACCAAGAGTCTCTATCTTATTCCAGCTTTTGTGAAAAGTTTTTATCCTTCCTTACAATTGTATAGATATTCTGGAGTTAGAGCAATGTCTCGTGAGTTTCCGGGTTTTGGGGTGATGTTGTAGACTTCCGTATCATTTCGGGTTGTATATGCCAAGTGGCATTTATATACAGTGTTCAACTTTTCTTTTATTTAATTATTTCCGCAAGTTATGTTGATATTCCGCATTGCTAGGCTTACCTAGTTATAGGAACTAGGTGCCGTCACAACATGTTCACGAAGGGCATACTGGAGTCATGACAAGTTGGTATCAGAACTCTAGGTTCATAGGAGTCACGGAACACAGGCCGGTTTATTAGAGTCTCGCTGATCGGTACAGAGACGTCTGTACTTATCTACGAGAGGCTAGGTAACTGTTTAGGGGAAAAAAATCTTCACCTCATTGAATTCCTTGTCGTGCAATATCTTTTGACATCAATTCTAAACCTCTGTTTTCTATTCTCTCACATATGGTGAGGACACGTGCTACTCGGGACGATCAGGCACCC
The DNA here is from genome assembly GCA_005239505.1 of Nicotiana paniculata. Taxonomy (NCBI): domain Eukaryota; kingdom Viridiplantae; phylum Streptophyta; class Magnoliopsida; order Solanales; family Solanaceae; genus Nicotiana; species Nicotiana paniculata. Next base: position 14,137 of record ML320582.1, read on the forward strand.
GTGCCCCCTACAGCAGCCGCCAGAGGCCGGGGTTAGGGTAGAGGCCGAGGACGTGCACGTAGTGCAGCTAGAGCACCTGCGCGAGCTGCCACCGAGGTACCACCAGCTGAGGTCCAGACACCTGCCATGCCTACTGCCACTACTACTCCCTCTTCAGGAGACATTAGCTCTGTTCATGTCCATGTACACCACTCTGGCTCAGGCAGGGTTGCTTCCCCTTGTTGCAGCCACATCTCAGGCCGAGGGAGGAGCACAGACTCCCGCCGCCCGCACTCATGAGCAGCGAGTGCATGTGGGGCAGGTCCCAGAGATCATTCCTGTACCGTCTGTAGTGCCAGCTCAGCCGAGGAGGGGTCAGCTGCTTCAGAGGACGAGCAACGGAGACTTGAGAGGTTCCAAAAGTATGACCCTCCGATATTCAGTGGACTAGCATCATATGATGCCTTGGGGTTTCTAGAGGAGTGTCACTATATCCTTCACTCTATGGGCATAGCCGGATCTAGTGAGGTTTACTATACTACCTTCCAGCTTCGAAGATCTGCCTATGATTGGTGGCGCACCTATGAGTTAGACAGTCCAGACGAGGCTGCTTCACTGACCTGGACCCAGTTCTCAGATATGTTCCTGAGAGAGTTTGTTCCTCACAGCCTCAGAGACGCATGGCGCATAGAGTTTGAGCATTTGCGCCAGGGTTCTATGACAGTTTCCGAGTATGCTATCTGTTACACCAGATTGGCTAGGCATGCACCGATTTTGGTTACTACTGTACGGGAGAGGGTTCACCGGTTCATTGAGGGTCTTATCCCACCCATCAGATCTAGCATGGCTCGAGAGTTGGAGATGGACATTCCTTATCAGCAGGTAGTGAGCATTGCTAGGAGGATCGAGGGTATGCTCGCTAGGGAGCGAGAGGAGAGAGAGGCCAAGACGTCTCGAGAGTCGGGCCATTACTATGGTGCCCATACCCCAGCAGCAGGTCGTCATGGTAGGGGTTATATGGTCTGCCCAGTTTATTCAGCTCTTCCAGCAGCCAACGGTACCCCAGCTCCACCCAGGCCTCAGGAGCCTTACTATGCACCTCTAGTTTCTAGCGCACCTCCTGCGCGGGGTGCTTTCAGAGGTTAGTCTAGCAGACCTGGCCCTAGCCAGTCACAGCCACCACGTCCTCCCAGATCTTGTTTCGAGTGTGGCGATACCACGCCATGTGGTTAGGGACTGCCCCAGACTTGGTAGGGGTGCATCTTCACAGACTTTTCAGCCACAGCGTGCTCAGCAGAGTTCTCAAGCCATGATCACAGCTCTAGCTGCTACCCCATCTGCCCAGCTAGCTAGGGGCGGAGGTCGGGGAGGTAGAGGTCGCCCTCGAGGGGGAGGCCAGGCCAGATATTATGCTATTCCTGCTCGTACCGAGGCTGTTGCCTCCGATTCTGTCATCACAGGTATTATACTGGTTTGTCACAGAGATGCATCGGTTCTATTCAATCCAGGCTCCACGTATTCTTATGTGTCTTCTTATTTTGCTCCACATTTGGGTATAGCCCGAGATTCTTTGGGTTCTCCTGTTTATGTTTCTACTCCTGTGGGAGATTCTCTTGTTGTGGACCGCGTTTATCGGTCGTGTTTGGTTACTATTCGTGGTTTTGAGACCAGTGCGGATTTATTGTTACTCGATATGGTGGATTTTGATATTATCTTGGGCATGGACTGGTTGTCGCCCCATTATGCTATTCTTGATTGTCACGCTAAGACCGTGACGCTGGCTATGTCAGGTGTTCCGCGTGTTGAGTGGAGTGGTACTTTATATCACACTCCCAGTAGATTATCTCTTTTCTTATAGCTCAGTGTATGGTTGAGAAGGGGTGTGCTGCGTATTTGTCTTATGTGAGAGATGTCAGTGTTGATACCCCTTCTGTTGATTCAGTTCCAGTGGTACGGGATTATCCCGATGTGTTTCCAGCTGATCTTCCAGGCATGCCGCCCGATAGACATTGATTTTGGAGCACTCAGCGCATTTCCATTCCTCCTTACCGTATGGCTCCTCTTGAGTTGAAGGAGTTGAAGGATCAGTTACAAGAATTGCTTGATAAGGGTTTTATTCGACCCAGTGTTTCACCTTGGGGTGCTCCCGTCTTATTTGTGAAAAAGAAAGATGGTTCTATGCGCATGTGTATTGGTTATCGCCAGTTGAACAGGGTTACAGTGAAGAACCGTTATCCCTTGCCTCGTATTGATGATCTATTTGACCAGCTTCAGGGCGCACATGTATTTTCTAAGATTGATTTGCGCTCAGGTTACTATCAGTTGAAGATTCGGGAGCCGGATATCTCGAAGACTACTTTCAGGACCCGGTATAGCCATTACGATTTTCTAGTTATGTCATTCGGGCTGACTAATGCCCCCGCAGCATTTATGCATTTGATGCACAATGTGTTCAGGCCATATCTCGACTCATTCGTCATTGTTTTCATAGATGATATTCTTGTTTACTCCCGGAGTCGGGAAGATCATGAGCAGCACCTGAGGAAAATGCTTCAGACCTTTAGAGAGAAGAAGTTGTATGCAAAGTTCTCAAAATGTGAGTTTTGGTTGAGTTATGTGGCATTCTTAGGCCACGTGGTATCGAGTGAGGGCATTCGAGTGGATCCGAAGAAGGTAGAGGTCGTGCAGAGTTGGCCCAGGCCGTCCTCAGTTACAGAGATTCGCAGTTTCCTTGGCTTGGCGGGTTACTACCGCCGTTTTGTGGAGGGATTTTCATCGATTGCAGCCCCTATGACTAGATTGACCCAGAAGGGTGCTCCATTTCAGTGGACAGAGGAGTGTGAGGCGAGCTTTCAGAAGCTCAAGACAGCTTTGACTACAGCCCCAATCTTGATATTGCCTACTGGTTCGGGGTCTTATACAGTTTATTGTGATGCCTCGCGAGTTGGCCTTGGAGCGGTGTTGATGCAGGACGGTAGGGTGATTTCCTACGCGTCCAGACAGTTGAAGATACATGAGAAGAATTACCCTGTCCATGACCTTGAGTTAGCTGCCATTTTTCATGCCTTGAAGATCTGGCGTCATTATTTGTACGGTGTGCCTTGTGAGATTTATACTAACCACCAGAGCTTGCAGCACATATTCAGGCATAAGGATCTAAATTTGCGCTAGCGTAGATGGTTAGAGTTGCTAAAGGACTATGACATCAGTATATTATACCACCCGGAGAAGGCCAATGAGGTGGCCGACGCCTTGAGTCGCCGGGCGGAGAGTTTGGGGAGTTTGTCATACCTTCATGCAGTTGAGATGCCTCTAGCCTTAGATGTTCAGTCCTTATCCAGTCAGTTCGTGAGATTGGATCTTTCTGAGCCTTGCCGAGTATTGGCTTGTGTGGTTTCTCGGTCTTCCTTATTCGATCGTATCAGGGAGCGCCAGTACGATGATCCTAATTTACTTGTCCTCAAGGACACGGTCCAGTACGGTGATGCCAGAGATGTGACCATTGGAGATGATGGGGTATTGAGGATGCAGGGTCGGATTTGTGTGCCCAATATTGATGGGCTTCGGGAGTTGATTTTGGCAGAGGCCCATAGTTCGCGGTATTCCATCCATCCGGGTACTGTGAAGATGTATCAGGATTTGAGGCAGTATTATTGGTGGCGAAGGATGAAGAAGGATATAGCAGATTTTGTAGCCAAGTGCCTCAATTTTCAGCAGGTCAAATGTGAGCATCAGAGACCGGGAGTGTTACTTCAGCAAATTGAGATTCCAGAGTGGAAGTGGGAGCGGATCACCATGGACTTTGTGGTTGGACTCCCTAGGACTTTGAGGAAGCATGATGCTATTTGGGTGATTGTGGATCGACTGACTAAATCAGCCCATTTCATCCCGGTACTGACTACTTATTCATCGGAGTGGTTGGCGGAGATATATATTCGGGAGATCGTTCGTCTGCATGGTATTCCAGTTTCTATTATTTCAGATAGAGGTACTCAGTTCACTTCACGATTTTGGAGAGCCGTTCAGCAGGAGTCAGGTACCAGGGTGGAGTTGAGCACAACATTTCACCCCCAGACAGACGGAAAGTCCGAGCGCACTATTCAGATTCTTGAGGATATGATCCGTGAGTGTGTGATTGAGTTTGAAGGATCTTGGGATCAGTTCTTGCCATTGGCAGAGTTTGCTTACAATAACAGTTATCAATCCAGCATTCAGATGGCGCCGTATGAGGCTTTATATGGTAGGAGGTGCAGATCTTCAGTGGGTTGGTTCGAGCCGGGTGAGGCCATGTTATTGAGCACATAATTGGTTCAGGATGCATTGGAGAAGGTCAAGGTGATTCAAGATAGACTCCGTACAGCCCATTCCAAACAGAAGAGTTACGCGGACCGGAAGGTTCGTGATGTTTCATATGTGGTCGGAGAGCGGGTTCTGCTTCGAGTTTCGCCTATGAAGGGCGTTATGAGATTTGGGAAGAAAGGGAAGTTGAGTTCGAGGTTTATTGACCCTTTCGAGATATTGAGGCGTGTTGGGGAGGTTGCTTATGAGCTTTCCTTATCTCCCAGCTTGGCAGGAGTTCATCCGGTATTTCATGTTTCGATGCTCCGGAGGGATCATGGTGACCCGTCCCATGTCTTGGATTTAAGCTCAGTCCATTTGGACAAGGACCTATCATATGTTGAGGAGCCTGTAGCTATATTGGACAGGCAGGTCAGAAAGCTCAGGTCGAAGAGCTTGCTTCAGTAAAGGTTCAGTGGCGGGGTCAGCCGGCCGATGAGGCAACCTGGGAGACCGAGTAGGATATGCGCAGCAATTACCCTCACCTTTTCTCTACTTCAGGTATGTCTTTATGCTCGTTCGAGGACGAACGAATTTTCAAGTGTAGGAGGATGTGACGACCCGGTCGGTCGTCTTAAGAATTTACGCCCCGATCCCCTGTTAACTGTTTTCCCCAAGTCCATTTCTACTTAATTGAATTGTCGGGACGTTCGGTTTTAAGTTTCGGAGAGTTTTGGGATATTTAGTCCCTAAATGAGAGCTTAAGTGTTGGAAAGTTTCCGGTAGTCGGAGCAGTGTGAAGACGGCCTCAGAATGGAAATCCGATGGTTCTGTTAGCTCCGTTAGGTAATTTCGGGGTTGGGAGCGTGTTCGGAATGTATTTTGGAAGTCCGTAGCTCATTTAGGCTTGAAATGTCGAAGTTTGAATTTTTGGAGTTTCCGTTCCGATAGTTGTGAGCATGTAATTTTTAACCTACTATATATTCCTACAAAATTAAATAAATTAATTAGTGTTATAAACCTTTGTTGAATTTCAAAAGTCTGTGTGTGAATTATTTGCATTGCATAAATCATAAAAATTCATAAATGATTTAAAGTTGCATGATTCGATGCATAACTTCAATCATTTTTATTAGAAAATTACGAAAAATTATTCTTTAAATAATTACAAATGTTAACTAGAAAGTTCACCTTTAATTTACTCATTGATCAAAATTTAAACTAGAGTTAGAGATAATTAATATATTATTTGTAATTGATTGAAATAAATAACACCAAAAATGTTGATTACTTGACACAATGTAGATGTAATGATTAATTTATTCATTTTTTTTAAAATTGTGAAATTTACTCTTTAAATAACATGAGTGTTAAATTAAATGGTATTACTCTTAATAAATTTATAATTAGACAAAGACTAAGTTAGAATTAATTACTACATTTTTTGTTGAGCTTTGATTAAATTCAAATTAATTAATTAGTTTAGATTAGCTTAAAAGGGGATTAAAATCGGACCTGGGCCAAAATTACCCAGGCCCAAACCCTTTCTCTATACACAAACACACCCAAGCCCAAATACTCTCTATACACTCAAACCCACCCAGCCCAAACACTCGAACGCACCCAGCCCAAACCCCTTACCTGGCTTGTCCCCCCGTAACAACCAAACGACCCCGTTTTGCCCCATCAAACTCCCAGTCGTTGGATCATTTCAATCCAACGGTTCCGAACTCCACACCCCTAAACCTATATATCTGTTCCTAAACCCCCCTACCCCTCAGAACTCAAAGCCTAACACCCTCCCCCATCCCCTCTGTCTCTCTCTCTCTCTCTTATGTATGATCAAACCCTAGCCGCCTAGGATTCCCACCTTGCTCCGCCCACTGGAAATCGCCTACCGGTGGCGGACGAACTCCAAACAACCCCAGACGTTCACCCTACAACCTTATCTTCATTCTCAATCACCCCCTACTATTGATTTCATCAAAAAACCGCTCAAATTCCTCAAATTTCAGATCTAAAAATTTGAAACCCTAAAACTCCACATCCGGCCGATTCAAGAACATTTAATGGCTCATACCTACATGAGTCAGCTATTGATTCATGTGGGTTTGAGCTATTTTCAAACCCCGTTGGAATCCGGCAAGGTCCAACGACTTTAATTTTTCCGGCCAAATCCCCTTTAAACGGGTATTCCCTTTTCTTTTTATCTGTTTCTATCATATTACTACGAAGAATCATGTAAATATGGATTGTTCGCTCACTGTTGTTCTTTGTTTTTTGTTTAGGTTAGCCTTTTCTTTCTTTTTTCTTATTGTTCAGTTCCTGTCTGTTTCTTGTTTAAGCCAAGACCATGAATATTTCATCTTTGATAATTATTGTTCTTGTTACTGTTAGATCTAGACTTTGTTTTCTCTTTCATTGTTCATGTTTGTTTCCTTGATGAGTTAAACTCTGTGACAAGCCTGTTTTGGTTAACTCTTCCCGTTAATTAGTAATAGGGTTTCTTGACAATCATGTTTATCAGCGTAGTTTGATTTACCATTGTGTGCATTTCTATGATCCCCTGCCTCGTTTGATTAGATTAGTTGATTGTTTTTTTCATGCTAATAAGCATGTAGTTTTTAGGATTTACTATTTTCCTTAGACATTTTTATCTATGTTGATTTGATTAGTGGTTTACTTGAGTTTGTTAAATTAGGCTAGTACTCGATTTTGAACCAGTGAATGGTCATGAATCAGTCTAGGTGACCACATTTCTGGAAAAATACTTAGGTTTAACAGTTAATTAAGTCTCTGATTTTAGTCAAAGACAATTAGGTTTAGTTAACTGAGGTAAACCAATTAACCTAAGTCTAAGGGACTAAATTAATCCACAAGCTATTAAACTAGAATTAGCACCTAATGATGAAATTAAACCTAAGATAACTAATAGTATAATTGGAAACTAACTCTAAGGACCTAAACTAACTAACTTAAGTAAAAGAATCAAGTTGATTAGTCTTAATTACACTAAGATCTAGTTAATAATACTTATCAGTCCTAGTTTAACTAAGAAACCTTATTAAGGATAATTAAGTAGAGTTAATAATAACTCAAGTAAGTTACCCTGGTTACCTAATGGTAAATTTAGGGACTCTAAGAGGTACATTAGGTAACTCAGTTTAGGAAACCGGGCTCTTAAGGTTAAAAGGGTATTTTCTAAAAAAAAAAAAAAGTTCTAGAATAGGGGCAATTGTCCCAAAGATAGAGTTGACAGTTGCCCTATGTACTATTGAGTGTTGTTTTTCAGCTTTTGGATAGGGAATATTCCAAAGAAGATCCCATTCCCAAATGTCCTATAAATAGACACTCTTTCTAGAGATGGAGAAATTTTTTTGGACACTCTTTGGAGCTGTTGAAATACATAATACTTCTCATTCAAAAAAAAAAAGGAAAAGTCATTATCAAAAATCTGATTTCTTTTAGAGGAATTGATTCTCAGTTTCCTTTGGGGGGGGTTTCTATTTTGGATTCTGATTGCTAGGAGTCCTAAATATTTCTACTCAAGATTTCTGGGTTTGGTTATTGCTGAGTACTAGTTCTTTCTGTCTTTTGTTGCTGTTGTTGTTGCTGATTTCTTTTGCTTTTTCTGTTTGTTGTTCATACTTGACCTTTATTTGGTCAAGTCTCTTGCTGGATTTTATTTCTCTTTAAAGGTATGTAACAGTGAACTTTATACAAAATTATTGAATTCAGACTTTGTTTTAAACTTGTTGGTTCATGTTGTATTTTCTTCAAGAATATGTGAATCTTCTTCTTCCCCTTTCTTAATGTAGAAACTGAAGTAAGATTATCATTATCTAATTGTATGCATGCAACTCTTGGAATCTGCTTGGTAGTGTGCTGAACTTCTGTTAATAAGCTTAATGTTTGATAGTTAGGTGGTAATTTCATATGTGTTTAGCATGTTAGAAAGATATATTGCACTAGGGTAGATGAATCTGACTTTCCAATGGTCAAATTCACCCCATAATAGTGCACAAAACAGTAGTGGAGATGGATGAAATTCACCCTTTAAAGGGTATACAACATGTAGTCAAAAGGGCTGTAGAGTAAAGAATCCGAACTCTTATATGGTCTGATTCAGTCTCTAAAAAGCCAAGAATAGTCAAAGTGTTCAAAGGAATGCTGTTTGAAGTATTGATGTAGTTGTTAGAAATGTCAAGTAAGTTTGTATCTCTTGGTTTGAATCAGACTCTCCTTCATAGTCAGATTCAATCTAAGAAAAAATACATAAAACATGTTGCCTTTCTTCCTGCTGAATCTGTAATTACTTATTAAAATCTGGTTGTCCATCTATGTGTGATTACAACAGCAGAATTATCTGTTAGAGGCTTCTGTGATTAATTCTATATCCCTTAAGTCATAATAGAGTCATTAGCTAGCATTAAAGGGGTAGTGAATCTGACCCTTTATTTGGTCAAATTCACCCCATATTTTAGATGCTTAGAGAGTAGTTTATCACCCTTCAAGGGTACAGAAATGAGGTCATCAACAAAGGCTCTAGAGTAGGGATTCTGAATCTCCCAAATGGTTAGGTTCACTCTCTCAACATGCCTAAGTAATCAAAATCAAGGAATAAGTATGGACTGAAGGTCCAAGGTATGGAAAATGACATTCTTGGAGTTGATTTTGATCCCTTTATGGTAATATTCACACCAAGAAAATATATGGATGATTCTGCCCTTTAGAACAGTTAAACATAAGCATTATTAGGATTAGAATTGACCTTCTCATGGTCAGTTAGGTTCTGATGGGTGCATAACACCTAATTAGTCAGGGTGTTCTACAAATTACAAAGGAGGGCTCAAATATAGGGCCTTAAGGGAATCCAAGTTAGACGAATTAGTCAAAATCTTCATTTTAGTTTTCTTTCTTCGGGAAAATATGTCTTGATAGTATTAGTCAAGCTGTAATTCATCTGTAATTTATTTTCAGAACTGTTGTAATATAAGACTGGATATTATATTTATTCATGTTAGCAATCCTTTCTTTCAGTATGTATGTGTTCCTATAAATTTCAAAAAAAATATGTGTAATTAGCTCCAGATATGTTTTGAGTACACTGGACTCAAACATGGCTATTCTGGACAGTTTAAATGGGCCAAGCCATTGATAATAGCCCGTTAGGGCTTGAAAATCTTGAGCACAATCCATTGGGCTTGAAAAATGCGAAAAGTCCCCCTTAGCCTCAAAGTTGCTTATTCTCAAATTTAAATACAAAGTTTTCATTCATTAATCATTCGATTATTCAGATTTGATTGAAAAAGTCAAAAGCATCCTTTCTAAATCTTTTCTTACAATTCACATTCAAATTAACCTGCCCAAATGACCCTGTAAATACTTATTGAAATTCTGAAAATGACTATTTAGATCAAAGGAATTTCAAAGTATATATATAAATATGAATTTATCATTCAAAGTATTTTCTCATCAGATTCATCTCGTGTTTCTCAGAGTCCAGAATTTACAACAATATGTAGAACTCAATGTGCATATCAAAAAGTATGAGTTTAGGTCATTTGAAGTTGATAAAACTATCTCAGTCAGTGTTCTATGTGCTTTATTTGATTTGTTTTGAATGAGTGATTTGTAAATCATTAATTTTAGACCCATCCTTGTTAGCATGCTTAGTTGCGTAACATAGCTTTCCTCTTCTTACAAAAATAGCCTAAAACTAGGATTGGCCGGAAGAGTTAAATAACTTGGGCTAAAAATGGCCATAGCCCTGGCATCTTATCCTTTATACTAAGTGAATTAGGTTCAGACAATCTCTTACATATCCTTTAGGTTGAAAGTACCTTTTAGTTTGAATTTGATAAAATTCTCAAATTACCATAACCTACACTCGGGAGGGGCAACTCATGCCCCCGACCCTCAACTCCAAACAACTAAATAAAAAATGCACATAACAATCACGGGTGCATTTCATGTGACGTGTTTGCCATGTGTTCAAAAATAACAAGTGCACTCCATCGTGACTTGTCTAAGATAAATCCATAAACGTCCTAATCAATCTTGAAATTAAAATGTTCCTTCAAATAGAAGACATAAAGAATAAACAAACATCGCCTCAAATAGGCACTATAAAACCGTCATGACCATAGTCTTGACTACGTAATCTACACTCGGGTGCGACAACTCATGTCCCCGTCTTCAACTTCAAACTAATAAAAATCACATGTTGTGATTACGGTTGCATTTCATGTGGCGTAGTTATAATATGTCCAAAAGCAAATAGGTGCACAACATCGTGACTTATTCAAGAATAATCCATAAATATTAAAAGCGTTTAAAATTTTATAGGTAAAAATATGTAAATAATCAGCTCAATTAAGCCAAATACCAATAGTTAAGCGACCGTGCTAGAACCACAGAATTCAGGAGTGCCTAACACCTTCTCCCGGGTTAACCGAATTCCTTACTCGGATTTTTGGTTGCAGACAAATTAAAACAGAGTCAAAATTTCCTCGGTTTGGGATTTTAAAACAAAATGGTGTCCCGGAACACCGTAAAAAATCCGGGTGGCGACTCTGAAACTAGAATAAATTCCAAATTCGAATAATGTCACTTAAAGTGGAAAAACTCCCTTATTACCCCTTCATTAATCTCGAGGGGTGAAAAAAGGAGGTGTGACAGCTCTGGCGACTCTGCTGGGGATTACGAACCCAGTGTGAGTATGTGATTTTTCACCTACCAAATGCCCCTACAAAATTCGATAAATAAATTAATTTCATAGGTT
>MDKI01005588.1:0-47882 GCA_005239505.1 Nicotiana paniculata
ATATATGTCGAGGGTCGTTCGGCCCGACTGCCGAGGATCGAACGGCCCGTCCCATAAGTGCATTTTTACCAATTAATCATAAAGCTTCCCCCGCTCGTGAATCATACCTGCGACTCGGGTGCTGACAAGTTTATACATATTTAACATAAAGATCCCCTCGATCGCGGATCATACCTACGACTTGAGTGCTGACTCTTATATATAATTAACATAAAGCTTCCCTCAATCGTGAATCATACCTGCGACTCGAGTGCTGACTCTTATATATAATTAACATATATATATATATATATATATATATATATATCGGATTTATCAATAAGCTCAGTAGAGGCTATACTTGTAACAAGGATTAATTTACTGGAAATTCAGAGGCAACTCTCTACCATTTGCATACTAGTTCAAAGATAATAAGCATACTTGTTCAAAGATAACAAGCAGCTCAAAGTTTGGCTAAAGATACACATAAGGCACGTAATGGCATGCTCGTGAGTCCTAAAACTACCCGACATGATATAATAGTCGCTACGTACGGACTCTCGTCACTTTGTACACACGTAGCCCCCAAAATAATTACACACCGCACGTAGAACACCTATAGGGACATTTCTCTCTTACAAGGTTAGAAAGGAGACTCACCTTGCTCCGAAGATTCATACCCGGCTTCCAATCCTTTATGTCGACTTCAATGGATGCGCAACGCCCCCAATCTATCCAAACAATGATAAACCAATAAAAATATACTAAGATATTTGTTAAAAATTCAGATTATATAAACTCCCATCTCCGCTCAAGGAATTGACCAAAATTCCCTCGGCCCACGTGCCCGGATTCCAAAATTTCTCAAAGATAAATTCTACCCATAACTTTACTAACTCAAATATACAATTTGTTACAATTTTCATGCTCAAATTCATGGTAAAAGTCCAAAATTCCAAGTTCTAGGTCTTCCCCAAAAATCCCAAATTTCTACAAATTTTCCATGTCTAAATCCATGTAAGATCACATATTTAACTCAAAAATAGGAAGAAATCACTTACCTTGTGTTGCTTGGTGAAAATCCCTCCTTGAGCTCTCCAAAATCATCCAATACAAATGAAAGAAATGAAAGAAATGGGCCAAAATTCGTGTTTAAAACAATCTGTCCATGCTTCATCGAGTTGTACACTGCGCTTGTGTTGTGCAAGTTGTACATCCTATTACAATTTTCCCTTATTGAACACCTTCTGTTAAAACACTCATAACTCCTTGTAGAAATATCCAAATAACAAACGGTTTGAAGATTTAGAAACTAGACTCGAAGATCTTTAATAGTATAGGTTGTAGACCATATAACTCTTTACATATTCCGAGATATGAGCTTCTAAAGTCGGCTCCATGCATCAGAAAATTCTGGCAAAACTGCTCCACCAGCCATCTTAATCGGTCATAACTTTTTGCACAAAACTCCAAATGACAAATGGTTTAATGTTATGAAAACTAGAATTCAAGATATACAACTTTTATATTTTGAAACTTCTTATATTCCTTATAGATTCCTATATATACACTTTTAAAGTTAGCTCTTCGATGCATAAATTTTTGTCCCAAAACAGATTTGCTGCAGAATTTTCAGCAGCTATTTTGGTCCGAAATTCATTCCATTAACCTTCCGAAATCAACCCGAGGCCCTCGGGACCTTAACCAATTATAGAAACATGTCACAAAACATGATACGAATTCGATCGAGGCCTCAAATCACATCAAACAACGTCGAAATCATGAATCGCACTCCAATTCAAGCTTTATGAACTTTGAAATTTCAAACTTCTACATCTGATGCTGAAACCTATCAAATCATGTCCGATTGACCCCAAATTTTGCACACAGGTCATATTCGATATTACGGATCTGCTCTAACTTTCGGAATTGGAATCCAACCCCGATATCAAAAAGTCAAACTCTCGGTCAAACTTCTCAAAAACCTTCAAATTTCTATCTTTAGCCAAATGAGTTCAAAATAACCTCCGAACATCCGAATTAACTTTTGATCGCGCTCCCAACTCTAGAATCACCATACGGAGCTATTCCCAGACTCGGAATCCCAAACGGACCTCTATAACACTGAGATGCCTTCCAACCCAAAATTATGAAATTCTTCAAAAATACTAACTTCCACAATATACGCCGAAACGCTCCCGGGTTATCCAAAACCCGATCCGGACATACGCCCAAGTCCGAAATCATCATACGAACCTGCTGGAACCTTCAGATCCTGATTTCGAGGTCGTTTACTCAAAATTCTAATCTTAGTCAATTCTTCAAACTTAAGCCTTACGAAATGAGAATTTTCCTTCCAATTTGACTCCGAACTTCCTGAATTTCAACACCGACCACACCTACGAGTCATAACACCTGAAACGAAGTTGCTCATGACCTCAAACGGCTGAACGACACGCTAGAGCTCAAAATGACCGGTCGGGTCGTTACATATATAAATATATATATATATATATATAAGTTAATTTGTTCCATCTACTAAACTATGTGGCACAATCATGTCGAATTCTTGGGCAAATCAATACCATAGTTGACGCAAACCAACTTTTTCCCTTCCATATTAAGAAGCTTTCTTTGAATGCAGGGTCAACAGAGAGTAAAAGAATTGCTGGGACCGCACTGGGGCAAACGACAGATCTGCCACTTGCCTAAGCTTATCTCTCCTTTTTTTACTTTAAATTTTCGAGAACACTAAGGCTAACTCTTGAATCCTTTGTAGGTGCTTCGTAATCAGAAAACTGACACAGAAATCTATAAATAGCAAATCATCTGCTCAATGAATTGGAGCACCCTATATTAATCGCACGACTGCTTCGCTCATCGAAGTCCTATAAATAGAAAATTGTTTGCTCAATCAATAGGGGCACCCTATACAAATCGTACGTCATCTTCACCAATTGAAGCCTTATATCTAGCAACCCGTCAGCTCAATCAATCAGAGCGCCTTTTACATATCGAACGTCGGCTTCGCCTACTGGAGCATTGTACATAGTGAACTGCAAACTTTGCCAATGAAAAGCAATCCTCAACACTGGTCTGCCAATCATGAATGCTGGAATACACAATCACCAACCTCGTCACCAACTTTCCACCAACTGATGTCCGCAACATAGCTTCGCAGTCAAAAGTATCTCTTGGGCATGCTTATATTTTATTTCGCGGTTACCTTGAATGTTTTAACGTTTTGTTCGTGCAGCTTTAGGCATGATTTTGATTTCTCCCGAGCAAAGAATACCTTATATTATAGTGCAAGGCTCTCCCAACAAGTGGAGATGGACTCTGCAAATCAAGCTCTCCCAAAAAGTGGAGATGGACTCTGCAAATCAAGCTCTCCCAACAAGCGGAAACAATACTCAATGCAAATCACTCCTAGCAAGCGGAGACGCACTTTACCAATCAAGCTCTCCCAACAAACGGAGACAATTTTCAAATGCTCTGACTGTTGTGGAACGGTACACAGCCTGGCTAGCAAACCGAGTCAGGATCAAGTATCCCATCATCACAATCCCAAATAACAGCTCGCTGGTAGCTAGGCATCATCATTCCTGCATCACTTACATCGCATCTTAATATATTCTACATTACAAGATATTGCTATGCGTGAATTTCATTTTGTTTTGCAAGAACAAACACAGCTGCGTGGAACTACTTCTTAGTAGCTTACCGAACTACAACGCTAAGGGGACAACCAACCCAGTAGCGGGCTCAAGATCCTAGCTCAAGATGACTAGCGAGCTCATAATTTCGAATCATTCAAATTAGGCCATAAATTTTAAGCTATCATGAGTGATCAATTTTCCTCCTTGTTGTATCGTCACAATACAATATTGTGGCAATTCTTGCGAATTCCGCTTTGTCACGACTCCAAATCTAAATCAGTCGTGATGGCGCCTATCGTGGAACTAGGCCAGCCAAAACTAAACTTGAATCGTAATAATCTTCCATTTACATCATTACAAAATTGATAACCCATAAATGTTTCTTTTAAACATTTTTAAAACAGATAAAGCTACACCGAATATTAAATACAACCCCCGAGATCCAGGAGTCACCCGTCATGAGCATCTATAGAAAATATACAACTCAAAAAAAAATAAACACAATAAAGTAAGCAGGAGAGATCAGGATTGCGGACGCGTGCAGCTACCTCGCAAAATCTCCGAGAAGTCTCTGGAATAGATACACAACTCACTCTGCCCTAACACCTGGATCAAAACACAAGGTGAAGGGAGTAATGTGATTACGCCAACTCAGTAGTAATGAAAATAAATCAGGTCTGAGCAGTAAGAAACACCTAAAAATCAAATCATCATTTCACAATAAGCACAGCCTTTCTTTCCAACAATGTATACGTTAAATCATCACGCTTAAAAGCCGATTTCAGTAAAAAATCATTTGGAAATGTACTTTCCAATAGTTTCAACATAACTTTCAAGAATTTTAGTGTAAAAATGATGAAAATCATAAAAAGACCCTCGGGCAAATCACATTTCATAAGTTCAAAGTGAAAGTGGTAAAATCATAAGTAGCCCCTCGGGTAAAACATGTATCAGAACCTACCCCTCGGGCATACCTCACAGTCACTCATAATCAGCCCCTGGGCATACCTCACAATCACTCATGCCTCCCAATCACTCGCCACTCGTCACTCAGCACTTGGCACTCCCACTCAGTAGGTACCTGCGCTCACTAGGGCTGTGTACAGACTCCAAAGGAGCTCCTTCAGCCCAAGCGATAATATCAAGCCACCTCGTGGCATATCATATCCTCACAATCAGGCCCTCAGCCTCACTCAGTCAGCAACTCTCAAAAGCCCCTCAGGGGTATCAGTAAAACGGGGTACTCGACCCAAGAACATCATTTTATATCTCAAAATAGTGTAAATAAGGCTGAGTTTCGAAATCAGTTAAACATAACATGACTGAGTGTAAATCATAAGTCAACACGGTGAGGAAATAGCAGTAAAAATCCCCCAAGGGGTCCAAACAAATCGTGGCACAAGGCCCCAAACATGGCTTACAGCCCAAATATAACAATAGTCTTTAAACACGATTTTAACATATGATTTAAAAGTAAATACGCAACTCAATAGTTGCCACGGGAAGGACCAAGTCCAAATCCACAATCAGTGCACGCCAGACACCCATCATCCACCATGTGCGCCACTATAAAAGTAGTGAGAAAATACGAAGTCCAGGGTCCCATACCCTAAGGACAAGATTTGCAGTCATTAATTACCTCAAAACAGCCCAAAAGCTACTCCGTGATGCTCTTGCCCCTCGAATCGGCTCCCAAACTCTTTGAGTCTATCACAAATCAGATCAATAACATCAAAATATGCTAGGGAGACGAACCCCAATCGAAAACTATCAAAATTAGGCATAATTCCCGAAATTGGCCAAACCCGGCCCCAGGCCCACATCTCGAAATTCGATAAAAATCACAAAACTAGAATCCTAATTCCACACGAGTCTACCCATAACAAATTTACCAAAATCCGACCTCAATTGCCCACTCAAATCATCAAATGAAATTCTCAAATTTTCCTCCCATTTATCCCTAATTTCCACTTTAATTCCTCAAATTACATGGTAAAACTCAAGGCTAATTCATGAAATTAACCCAAATATGATGGAAGAAGAAATTACCTCAAGAACTCTACTAAATATCTCTTCAATCTCCACCTTCTCCCGAGCTCTCAAATGAGTTTTTGCAAAAATAGACCAAACCCTCATTTTGATGTTTAAAAGATTCTTCTCAGCTGCCCTTCCTCAGTGCGTTCGCGACCAGCTCTATGCGATCGCATAGAGAAATTCCATCACCTCACTTCCACGCGCCCACACTGTGCGGTCGCAATAAGCCTCACGTGACCGCATTGCTCTGCCTTCTCCCACTACGCGATCGCGGACCATTAATGGCGATTGCATATAACAATTTTTGTTGCCTCACCAAAAAACCTATGTGATCGCATATAAGGAAACCAAAACCAAGAAAATACAGCAGCAACAACAGTCCTTTTAAGGACAAACACACTCCGTTAACCACCCGAAACACACCTGAGGCCCTCGGGACCTCAACCAAACCTACCAACACACCCCATAATATCATTCTAACTTAGACGAACCCTCGAAACACCAAAAACAACACAATCACATCAAATTCAAGCCTATGAACTTTGAAATTTTTAAATTCCACCAACGATGCTGAAAGCATCCAAAACACCTCGGATTGACCTGAAAATTTGCACACATATCCAAAATGACCTTATGAACCTGCTCTAACATCTGAAATTCCATTCCGACCATGATAGCCTATTTTCCCCTGCCGACCGAAAATCGCCAAAAACTAACTTTCGTCAATTCAAGCCTAATTCTACACTGGACATCAAAACTTCATTCCAAACACACTCCTAAGTCCCAAATCACTTAACGAAGCTAGCCAAGCCATAAAATCCACATTTCGAGGTCGTTTACCAATAAGTCAACTCCCAGTTGACTTTTCTAACTATTAAGCCAATTAAGAGACTAAGTGTGTCTGTTCTCACCACGACCACTCCAAACCTGAACCAACCGACCCAACACAATATAAATAGGCTAAGAAACATACGATAAAGCAGACGGGGAAAACTGGGCTAATATCACGGAACGACCGGTCGGTCGTTATATCCTCTCCCACTTAAACGTACGTTCGTCCTCGAACGTGCCAGGAATTGTTCTCCAACACCATCAAACTGTCACGTAACTTCACCATGCACATACCCGGGGGTGATCCCACGTCACCCTATCCTATATAGGTCCAATAGCACAACACAATTGAAATTTCGAAATCCAATCCTGGCCCATAAACCTTAGAACCAAATTCCCCCTTCTGAAATAATATAGAAGATCAAAATTCCACAACTATAAACTGAACAAGTCTGAACATGTTGGATCAAGCCATATACGCACCCTAGATGAAATCACATAATACACTGCGTGACTCAAACACCCATAGCGATAACTCCCAATCACAATAGCTGCTCAGAACAACCCAATACCGGTACATAACCTCTTATCAAGAAATGCCTCGCTCTAACACTTTCATATACTGCCGATGATGAAAGAAACACGTAGAAACTAGCAACCATTCATCTGATCGGTCAGATATTAAGCTCCCCCTTCCCAAACAGGAATTATAGCAGATTTCTAAGTCGACTCCCGATATTTATCCTTCCAACTATGTTGTAGACAATTCTAACAATACTCATTCTAGGTCCAATGAACTCTTCTCATCCAACACGACCACTCTGATGACATGACACATCGATACAATTCGAAGTCATAACCTGTGCAACTCGTGCACTCAATAGCAACATCCCAATATAATCAAATTATATAAAAGATTCACACGAGAGGACCATCCTGCCATTAACAATTACCCTCATAACATTATGCTAAAAGCCTGGCACACATCGAAAAAGTCAAAACACACGAATCCAATACCAAAGGTCATACCCCTACATAACTCCGCTACACTGCGCTATCTCATCCAAATGCTGGTCCACGTGAAATATTTCAAGCCACCTTGCCCAAAATCCATAACCATGCGTAATTCATCACCAAGTACTCAAAGTGCATTGCCATAACCACGGGGAATCGGACGATACCATGCCACACGAATTAGAAAGAGCATAACCAATACGTCTCAATCCCGCAATACCCAATTTCTACCTTACTTAACTCTATCTATAAAGCCCAATTAGAACCGCACCATATGTGCCTATAACCAACAATCACAACTCCTCGCAACACCGAAAGGTAACTCATACATCACTCCAGAACACGAATAAACTCAATGACAATCGAATGGTACATTCCTCAACAATAGAAATTTGGAGCCAACAGTTCTGACCCACTGATACTGGCCAACCAGTGACCCTAAATCAACTCTGGCCACTCACAATAGATAGATAACTCAGTGAAAATTTCACAATGACTGAACCATGGTACATACTAACGTCTGACTAGCTTGCTCGCATCTTCACAGTTCACTATCACAAAATAACATGTTTATGAGAACTCTCAATCTCGAAGTCCATGAAGCGCACGGATTACTATATCTGATCTCAACTCTACCGCGCGAATACTTAGCACATCCCTAATACTCAATCATTCCACAAGGGATACCCCTATAATTCTTCCGTGTTACCAAGCAACCTTGAATATCATCAGTCCAATCCAACAAAAGGGCGTCGAAGTACCAATGACGTACCCTTAACTCCACACATGACCTTCCTGAAATGTATACCCTTATCAAGCTACCCAACAGTGCTATCATCTACCTAGTCGTCTGGAACTGCCGATGTTGCCCAAGAATTTTGACCTCCCTTCCAGAACTGAACTGTGACCTAACATATGCAAATCTCGACTCTACACAACATACCGCATACGCCATGCCATCCTATGGTGAATATAGGAACTTCATGATCCCTTCCGAGCCACAAGCAACTACGTACCCAACTAGCCAAGAACTTTCCATTTGGTCCCATTTAGAAGAGAAATCACTATACGTCACCTGCACCCACGCCAATAGGAAATATACACCTCTAACCGTGGTAGAACAATAGGAATTATCCGGATCCCATTTTGCAACACCAAACCGTCAGGACCATCCTTCTAAATCAACCAAGCTACGCAGGTCACCAAAATCCAAGAGCATTGCTAAGAAACACCTGTAAAAACTCATTACCTCATGAACACCCAAAGAACTAATCATATCCCTTATCATGCGGATCCGTCCTACTACCAAGTTGTCCTATTTATCCAAGTTCCTTCTGACCTACCTTCGAATTGATACTTCTTCTTTCCATAATACCAAAATTCTCAAGCCAGACTCACCACACACGACCCAAGCAATAAACCATGTCGTCTAAGGCTCATAAGTCGCCGAATACTCTCTCAAATATCCCCAAAGTACCACATTCAAAATACTTACCATTAGGAGACTTCCTGCGAATCTAAATCCATTACCTGCACCTTCCTGATACTGCTATGCAGAATCCATGATAAGGTAGAAATTGCACAAGTCTTGACATCCTCCAACATAAATCTCAATTACACTGACCAATTAGAAAGAATCGACCTGACCCGTTTGCACACTAACATACTAGGAAAGTAATCCACTCACTTGAAGCCACAAGAAAATTCATACACTGCACACACTACACCTTTTACAATTTCCACTCAATCATTCAATAGAATCCATTTGCCCATAGAGTACATTACAACCTATATCGATGAAATTTCCATTACTCGTGTCATTCCCAGCACATCTGCAGGTCATAACTGGTTAACCAATATACCTCGAACCGAAACCATTACAACACATAATCGTGTAATCAACTTATCATTAACAGACTCCCCCACTTGGCTCAAAGCCCACGATCAAGACAACCAATAACTCACAAAGCCCATAATAACACAACCCGTCTAACAGCTCAATTCATCTGCAAATCTCGCATTCACTATTGTAATAGCCGTGCCAAATCCCACAAGTGATCTAAACTCAAATTGCAACATATATCATTTATTGGTAGAAGGGAACTTACTATAGAACAACATAAGGATCACACACCCCAGGACAACCCGCAGGAGATACCCCTTCCTGCTTAGCCTCAAACATGATATCTTTCTATACACTTCCGAAGATCATAGTTATTACGCAGTCACTACACCCTTCTGCATTAAAACACAACCAATCCCTAACCTCGCAGCATCAAGATACGCGGTATAAGAACCTGAAGCTGATGGTGCAATCAACACTAGAGTTGAGGTTAAAGGAATCTTGAGCTTCTGGAAGCTCTACCCACACTCGTCTGACCACATGGATACCCTCACTGGACACCACGTGTCCCAAGAATGCTACTGAACTGAACCCAAAAATTCACACTTAGAGAAATTTGCATCAAGCTTCTCCTCCATCAATCTCTATGATATCGTCCTCAAATACTGAGTATGCTACCCCTGGCTACACGTATACGCCAGGGTGCTATCTATGAATACAATAACAAAGGAGTGCTAATACGGCTGGAATACACCGTTAATCAAATACATGAGTGCTATTGGAGCATTGGCCAGCCCAACAGACATTACCAGGAACTCATAACATAACAGAAGGATCCGCTTCACTCCACAACTGAGCAACATAAGAGGTCTTCCCATATACTCACGACTCGAGGTAAACCATCAAATCACACTCACCACATAGACATCCAGTCACAAGGTCCCGTCAATAAGGACACCAACGGACATATAAGTCCCCAAATGCACGGCACACACAATCGAAATCTTTAGCATTCAAGCCACAGAATGAATCCGGCCTCAAGTCCTCCAGACTGGCCCATTACCGACATGCCAAAATCACACCTCATTCATGGAAGTCACAAGTCGTAGATGCACAATTGATACCAAGCGCTCTCGTGCGCGTTCGAATATACGAAAGGAATTCAATAGTTACGCTCTTGGCTGAATAAAATAGATTCGCACGAAAAGAATTCAAGAATGTGAGATTTTCCTAAGGGTTATGCAGCCTCTCAAAGATAAGCACATACGTCTCTGTACCGATCCGCAAGACTATACTAAACCTGCTCATGACTGGTGAGTCCTATGTAACCTAGCGCTCTCATACCAACTTTTCACGACCCCAAATCTAAACCAGTCATGATGGAACCTATAGTGGAACTAGGCCAGCCAAAACTACACTCGAATCGTAATAATCTTTCATTTACATCATTACTAAATTGATAACCCATAAAGGTTTCTTTTAAACATTTTTCAAATAGATAAAGCTACATCGAATATTAAATACAACCCCCGAGATCCCGGAGTCACTAGTCATGAGCATCTACAGAAAATATACAATTCAAAAAAAAAATAAACTCTATAAAGTAAGCAGGAGACATCAGGACTGCGGACGCGTGCATCTACCTCGCAAAATCTCTGAGAAGTCTATGGAACAGATACACAGCTCACTCTGCCCTAAAACCTGGATCTGCACACAAGGTGCAGGGAGTAATGTGAGTACGCCAACTCAGTAGTCATGAAAATAAATCAGGTCTGAGCAGTAAGAAATACATAAAAATAAAATCATCATTTCACAATAAGCACATCCTTTCTTTCCAACAATGTATACGTTAAATCATCACTCTTAAAAACCGATTTCTGTAAAAAATCATTTGGAAATATACTTGCCAATAGTTTCAACATAACTTTCAAGAAGTTGTGTAAAAATGATGAAAATCATAAAAAGCCCCTCGGGCAAAACACATTTCATAAGTTCAGAGTGAAAGTGGTAAAATCATTAGTAGCCCCTCGGGCAAAAACATCTATAAGAACCTGCCCCTCGGGCATACCTCACAGTCACTCATAAACATCCCCTTGGGCATACCTCACAGTCACTCATAATCAGCCCCTCGGCATACCTCACAGTCACCCATGCCTCCCAATCACTCGTCACTCGGCACTCGGCACTCGCACTCAGTAGGTACATGCGCTCACTGGGGGTGCGTACAGACTCTGGAGGGGCTCCTTCAGCCCAAGCGCTAATATCAAGCCACCTCGTGGCCAATCATATCCTCACAATCAGGCCCTTGGCCTCAATCAGTCAGCAACTCTCAAAATCCCCTCGGGCGTATCAATAAAACGGGGTACTCGACCCAAAAACATCATTTTATATCTCAAAATAGTGTAAATAAGGATGAGTTTCGAAATCAGTTAAACAGAACATGACTGAGGGTAAATCATAAGTCAACACAGTGAGGAAATAGCAGTAAAAATCCCCCAAGGGGTCCAAACAAGCAGGCGCAAGACCCCAAACATGGCTTACAGCCCAAATATAACAATAGTCTTTAAACACGATTTTAACATATGATTTAAAAGTAAATACGCAACTCAATAGTTGCCACGGGAAGAACCAAGTTCAAATCCACAATCAGTGCACGCCACACACCTGTCATCCGGCATGTGCGCCACTACGAAAATAGTGAGAAAATACGAAGTCCGGGGTCCCAGCCCTCAGGACAAGATTTATAGTCATTACTTACGTCAAAACAGCCCAAAAGCTACTTCGCGATGTTGTTGCCCCTCGAATCGGCTACTAAATGCTCCGAGTCTATCTTAAATCAGATCAATAACATCAAAATATGCTAGGGAGACGAACCCCAATCGAAAACTATCAATATTAGGCATAATTCCCGAAATTGGCCAAACCCGGAGCGCCCACCGAATTTGATAAAAATCACAAAACTAGAATCCCCATTCCCTCACCAGTCTACCCATACCAAATTTACCAAAATTTGACCTCAATTGCCCACTCAAATCATCAAAAGAAATTCCCAAATTTTCCTCCCATTTATCCCTAATTTCCACTTTATTCCTCAAATTACATGGTAAAAATAAAGGCTAATTCATGAAATAACCCAAATATCATGGAAGAAGACTTACCTCAAGAACTCTACTGAATATCTCTTCAACCTCCACCTTCTCCCGAGCTCTAAAATGAGTTTTTGCAAAAATAGACCAAACCCTCATTTTGATGTTTAAAAGATTCTGCCCAGCTGCCCTTCCTCAATGCGTTCGCGACCAGCTCTATGCGATTTCATCACCTCACTGCCACACGCGCCCACACTGTGCGATCGTAATAAGCCTCACGCGATCGCATTGCTCTGCCTTCTCCCAATACGCGATCGCAGACCATTAATGGCGATGGCATATAAAAATTTTTGCTGCCTCACCAACAAACCTATGCAATCGCAACCCCACTATTGCGATCGCATATAATGAAACCAGAACCAAGAAAATACAGCAGCAACAACAGTCCTTTTAAGGCCAAACACACTCCGTTAACCATCTGAAACACACCTGAGGCCCTCGGGACCTCAACCAAACCTACCAACACACCCCATAACATCATTATAACTTAGTCGAACCCTCGAAACACCAAAAACAATGCAAAAATACCGAAATCACATCAAATTCAAGCCTATGAACTTTGAAATTTCTAAATTCCACCAACAATGCCGAAACCATCCAAAACACCTCCGATTGACCTGAATTTGTACACATATCCAAAATGAAATTACGAACCTGCTCCAACTTCCGGAATTCCATTCCAACCCCGATAGCGTATTTTCCCCTGCCGACCGGAAATCGCTAAAAACTAACTTTCGCCAATTCAAGCCTAATTCTATACCGAAAATCAAAACTTCATTCCGAACACACTCCTAAGTTTCAAATCATCTAACTAAGCTATCCAAGACATAAAATTCACATTCCGAGGTCGTTTACAAATAAGTCAACTCCAAGTTGACTTTTCCAACTATTAAGCCAATTAAGAGACTAAGTGTCTCTGTTCTCACCACGACCACTCCGAATCCGAACCAACCGACCCAACACAAAATAAATAGGCTAAGAAACATACGATAAAGCAGAAAAGGGGAAAACGGGGCTAATCTCACGGAACGACCGGCTGGGTCGTTACACGCTTCCTCAAAGTCCCTACTCCAGAATTACATGAGGCCTGATCCTTATTAAGACCGAGGGATGTAACCAATTTAAAGCTAGAATTCTACCCAATATTCCAAAATCTTCCCATATTCTCCCCCTATTCAATCCTGCAGTACCTGCCTAAAAGTTGGGACAAAATTGGCTTTGGTTCAATATCTTTGCCCGAAAATTCTTTCATTATCTCCGGCCAAAGAGGGGTAGCTGTTGATGGCCAATTTTGACCCTCCCTTTTAAAATTAATTTATTCACACTTAAAAATTTACAACAAATATTTTAAAAATATTTTTCTATTAATGAATATATATTTTTATAAATTAATTAAGTATTAGTTTCGAATTTAATCACACAATACTAATATTGTGTAATTGCAAATGTATTTAATATTATAAAAAATAACTTTTGTATATACATTACATAGGTATTATAATTTGACAAAATTACTCCCTAATTTCCAATGAATTAGGTTACTATATTAATATTTTGAAATTAGTGCTATAATTTTAAATATGTGTCATTTATAGATAATTAATTAAAATAATTAGTAACATATATTAATTATAATTTCACCATATTTTATTGGAATTGTTAAATTTATTTAAATTTTATTTTAAAAAGGGTTAAAAACTGAAAGACTACAACTACAATTCCTTCATTAAAAATGAAGTGGTTGTTCCCTAAATTAAACCAGCCCAAATAACAGGACCAAGTCGGAATTAACCCAGTCCAAACACCCCATTCGTTTCCAACTTGGCGATCCATGCCATTCTCATTGAACCAACGAGAGCATGCCACGTCACCCTCTAATCCCACTCACAAAACAAACACAAGAAATCTAAGTCGTCGTTGATTCAAATCATCAAAGGTCACAAATTATCCATATTTTTTTGTTTAATATCGACCCACTATCAGAAATCATCTCAAACGTTGGATTACACATATCCAACGGTCCCCATAATTTCCCAAAATTGATTTTCCAAAATGTGTACTACCTAGATTTATCAGGTTCATTCATCAAATGATCTAATGGCCCAGATCCCTTCCCTTGACCTTAACCTTAGAGACGCCTAATACCTCAGAAACCCGAAATCATTTCCTACCCGCCCAGCTGCCCTTCTTTCCCTTTCTTCTCTTTTTTCTCTCATCTTCCATAATGTAATCAATCAATAGACCTTGCACAAATTAGTGCAATGTCATGAAACCAGCCTCAAATCATCTTGTTTGTCATCCATATCTAGGATTCCTGCTTAATCTTTGCTTTTTTCAACATCAAAAATCAAAACTCCCAAATCCAAACCGTAACCTCGGAGATGAAACTTCAAATCGCTAGTGGCATTTCAAATCCATGGCATGCATGGTTGTTCCTTTTGTTCGTACACTCTTGGTCCCGTGTACTTTCCATTTTCACAATTCGTTTTCAAAACCCTAATTGAAGAAATAATACCCAAAAGGTGAAACTTTAAATTCGCCCGATTTCTTCTTTAGTCCTTTCAAATCAAAGAAAGCAGGAGATGTTAACTGGCGTCATCGTCAATATTTGACACCCAGAGATCACATTCAATAATCTCTGGATATTAGGATTCTGACTTTGGTTCTTTATGTTTCAACGTTCAGCCTCACATTCATGTCCTCTCATGTAAACTCAAACATTAATTTCCCCTATGTTCTCTCTGATTTTACCCGACTATACTCACATCATCAACTCATCGTCATTCTCCACTATCTTAATTTGAAATCTGAAACTCTAAAGGCATTGAATGCCACTACAAAAGGAGGCTTCAATGCTCTCACCTAACATACGTACCAAGAAAACCTAACACTGAACACACTAAGTGCAAAAACACTAAGAACATTAGGGTTCCTGGTCTTAGGTATCTTACTATTTTTCTTTCTTTTGTCAAGTTTCTTTTGCTAGTTTCAGCTTGAACGTTTTGGGATCTTGAACAACAACGGAATTCATTTGGTCTTCTTCCCTTGAGAAGGTCAGCATCTCTCTCTCCCTTTTATTTTTTTTACCTCTTTGAATGATTTGGATGTCAAGCTTGGTTCTGTAGATTGTGTATATTCTATGTGTGGTCAACATGTTGATATTTATGATTTGATAATTTAACATTTTTTTGTGTTTAGCTTGTTCTATTATGATTCCTTATGGGATAATCGATTAAGTCGTTAATGATACTCGTTGATCTCTATCTTATAACAATCTCCATGTATAAGCTCTTATGTGTTTATGTTCAGTATGAACTTCATATTTCCATTAACTCACAGTAAACTTATCTCTTTCTCGCTACACCTCTATAAATTTGTGAACTTTGAAGTTGAGTTTAGTACCTGAGAATGTGATTAATATGACTTATCTTCCACTGCTTCTTAACCTTATGTTTGAACTTACAATGTCTAAATATCTTCATGTCTTCCTGTGTTTTTTTTAAACTGTCTCTGAGTTACCACAATGGTCCTTACTCTGTTTGACTATTATCATTATTAAACCACTCATATTTCTTTCCTTTCACCAATGATATTGTTATAATGTTCACTTCTGCATATTATTCCCTACATCTTACTTTTTTATGATCAAGTTCATTATTTGGTAAATCCTAACTGATATACACTTTAAAATTTCAATTTGTCCATGTCACTTAACTAAGTTGAAAGAGTTTGATCATTTAGATGCCTTTCCTCCCTGTATTTATACTTGTTAACTCTTAGGGTGGTATATGAGTTATCACAATAGCTTTCTCATAATCATGCTCAAATGTTGTATGCATAGGAAACTATCTTATTTGCATCAAGCTATTTTCTTCCCATGAATCTTTGCTACATATACATTCTGTAAGGTTGAACTATTCTTCTCATTGTAAGTCATGATGTGTTTAGATAAGTTAAACTAATAAATGTTGCACAACTAAGTTTGTTTTTTCCATAGTCAATTGAGACCTTCACATATATGTACAATACATCCCTGTCCTTAATCTCTTTAAGCCCCTGCTGAATTTCTATAAAGTCTACATGCATATATCATTAGCTTATCTTCCATGAAAGTAGAATTTAGACATACTATTATAGTCAAGTTATAGTTCTAGGAATTGAAACATGGTCACCCCATACTTACATGTTAAACTAGACTTATGTTTGATCTAAACTTGTTTGATACAATGTTTTTATTTTCTTTCTTCATTTGCATGATCAACTTGGTTCTATAATGTGTAAAGCTCCTTTCCCTATATGAGATCTTTACCTCATTTACCTTGCATATGAACAGTTGACTGAATGTAACATTGTGTTCTGATTTGAGTGATGCTTAGTCCTCCTCTTTACTGCCAACCTGAAGTTGAACTTGATTCTCAAACCTTATGAAGCTCTCTTGTTGATACTATCTAAACACATTGACTTGTTAATACTGTTAGAAGCATGACCCTGTTGTGACTTCAAGACTTCCATATTTGAACTTGTGAAATTGTAATCATGATAAGAGTTTAATCCCATGACTTTGGCAACTTTTCTGTTACAATAGCTGACCATGACTATTGGTTTGAATTTGCCTTGATGTCTTTAAGGTGCCAAGTAAAGTTATCAACACCTGTTTGAATATGTTATGCTTTAAGGATTCATTCATGCAATGGTGTGATTGTGAAACCTCTTTTTATCTATGTGTATTCTGAACTCAGCCCCTCCCCCTTTAGGTCTCCTTGAGATGTGGTTCCCTATTTAGTATTAATAGTAATACCCAGTACTTAGTTTGAATTGGAAGGGCATCATTGGTACTTAAACGTGTAAGGAAAATACGTAGTTAGTGATTAAGGGTATTTGGGAGCCGAGTTCGACTCTAGGTTGGGTTGCCCTCCCCTGCAGAAGTATTCCCCTTGGCATTGAGTCCCTTGGGAACTTTGAAGTGTTGGGATTTTCAAAGGGAACATCAACCTCGAGTAGGGTTCCCTCCGTAGCTCTTAATTTATTGACAGATTCAGTTTCTTTAAGGGTTTAGTGTTTAATGACAACGAAAGGTTTCTAATGTGAATTATTTGCTAAGTAAAGCCACCACATTAATGTATAATTTCCTCTACCATATTAATCTTATTCTTACTTCAATTATCTGTTTATGTATTTGTTATGTACATCAAAGTTGTCACGCCCTGAACCTGTGGAGGCGTGGCTGGTACCCGGTGTCGTGCTAGCCCGAGCGAACCACTCTGTAACTCATGATCGTTCGGCCAAAACTAGAACATACATAGTTCGGGTTAGCCGGACTCATTCCTTTTGTAACTATCATGGGCCCACATGGCCACAACTTATAATGTATAACTATAAGTGGGTAAACAATGTATCAGTAAACTATGGTTCTTAAAACATGAATACATATGGGCCGACAAGGCCTCTAATATACTGTACAAAATGAACCTTTGTCTATAAAGCCTCTAAGATTATTTGACATAAAATGGGATAGGGTACCGGCCTACCCATAAGTCTGTAGAAAACTTCTGACACGATGACTCATAGACCCGGTTGCACTCCGAATGAGGTGGAGTCTTACCAATCTTTCGCTGAAGCCAATCTCGTCTACTATGGGGGCTCGTCAATACCTGCAGGCATGAATGTAGAGTCCCCAACAAAAGGAAGTCAGTACGAATAATGTACTGAGTATGTAAGGCATGTAAATCAATATATAAAGAATATGGAAGAAACATAGAGTAAAGGACTCAACCTGCAAGTCTAGATAGCTCCGTAAATCATGAAATATTTATAATGTCATGTAATTCATAGGTATGTATGTACATAAAATCATCAATCTTATGAGGGCATCCCATCATATCATCTCGACCACTGTGGGCAAAATCATCAACGTATACCAGCTAATCAGGTGGTGGTGTTCCCATATCCCATATATATATATATATATATATATATATATATATATATATATATATATATATATATATATATATATATATATATGCATATATAATTTCATCTGGTCATGGGTCAATGTGCATGTATAAATGCATGAAATGCATATAAAATACGTTAATAAAATCTCTCGGTACGTCATAAGACCATTATGCCTCTGATTAATACCATGAAATAAAAAAATTTCAACTTACGTATTTTCTGGGACCCATGAACAGATGATAGAATAATATGACACATGAGGAATCAAGAACATAAGCATCTCTAGTATTTCTATGAATAGAGTCATTTATGGAAATTGTGCATTTGCTCGTTTTATTTTCCGTATAGATCATGACAAAAGAAAGAAGGGATAACCTTAACATACCTGAGCCAGTTCTCTTAACAATTCCTCTAATACACATCTTTGCAAAAAACACGTAACGCTCGATCAAAGTAGGGGAAAATCCTTATGATATTCTTGAGAAAGATTGCATTGTAGTCCCTTATAATTACAAAATCCCCGCCGTTGTTGTAAAGCTTTCACATGCAAAATCTTATCAAAATACTCAACATTGCTAGGAGTATTTTCCTCGCAAAATCCACCATGCAGAAACTTACAACTATTTCCATTCTTGCAAAATCATTGAAATCGTACGTCTTTAAGAATGGAGGTGTGATTTTTAAGTTCCATAAGACCTATAATGGTTTTCTTTTACTAAAAGTATATGTGACTTTTCTTTATTAATTGGATAAGTATGTGAAGAATGAAAATGGTCACAATCCATATGCTATTAAAATGATAGCCTTAGCAAGATTATACATATTTTTTAACAGGGTGGTGACTTGGCCACAATTCTCTTGAATTGTGCCACCTTGTTACAAGACTTTAAGATTCATTACTTTGAAAGGGAGGGGCTTCCACATTAGACCTCTTTAAACTTATCCAAATTATGATTAATTAACTAGTTAATCTCCCACTAAAAATCAACAATTATCCAATTATCCACATAATTAAGAATTATCTCAAACTACTAATAATACTACTCACTTTTTAACACACCTTATGCATCTCACTATCATGGTCTTGTGGTACCCTGTATGGCACTAGTCCATAAATACCGAGTATTTTAGATCGGGCAGTATTTTATCCCAACATGTCAAACTTGGACGAAAATTCATTTTCTTTGACTTGTCTCCCCTCTCACCTTCACGAATTTACTCATCACTTTTTTGAAATAGAATAATGTTTATAATCTCAAAATAATCTCATTTCCGAATATACGTCGATCAAATTATGACGAAATTTTGACCTACGAAAACATGGGGTGTAATATCATCCCCCCCCCCCTTTGGAGCATTCATCCTCGAATTTTGACTAATGCACTTATTGTTCTCATAACCCATTGCTCTTGCGAAACCTTTAATATTCTTCTAGCCATGTAGGTAGTTTTTCTTTGAATAAATCCAAAGTCTAGGGTATTCCCCCCTTTTTGTCCTCTCTCTCATACTACCACTTGTGGTCGAAATATTTCCAATCTCGTAACTGTTTCTACCTCCTGTCATGCAGCCTTTACGACACTGATCTTGTGCGTGCGCCTATGAAACTCTCCTCTTCTTTTTGCTCCATCTTCTAGCCAATCTCTAGGCCTCACTTTGCAAACATATACAGAGATTGATAAAATGTCCGTCTGGGCATCTATAGGTATACTAAAGTTCTCCACTCGGTACATTGTTGAACTTACGAATATTGCTATACCTTATTTCATATATTTTTTTATCCATCTGTATGACTTTATTACATTTATGTAGGTCATACTATACCATAACTCTTACTTCGGTTTATCGTTACTGAGGTCTGCAACCACCTCCAGTTTACTCTCGTTGCTTATCCTTAAGGCTGATGGCCTAATCGCATCTCATATTATGTAACTTCTATCCATCCATTCATCTCAATATTGATCTATAATCTACCATTGATAACTTGAAACTTCTTATGTAATCACTAGGGCTGACGTCTCATCGAGGAACCTCTTAATTGATTAGACCGATCCATCAAGGGGCAATACCATACTTCCACAATCGTGTTTCATAGCACCCTAATGTGATTTACCTTACGTGAGTATTTTAATCCCGTATAATTCATGAATCCCTTCTTTTATCTCTTTTTTTCCTTCAAATAATTACTCAATCGAAGGCCCAAACGTCAATTACCACAATTACGCATTTATTCTACTATTAGGGCATCATTCCATCTCTTTTAAATGTTACTCATGATGACTAACTCCTTCGAGTTAATTCAGGCTATATTGAGCTTTCTATAACTTCGAGAAATCATTAGCTCTCTTGTTTTCACGGGCTTAATCCCAAGAACTTATCTATTTCTCGTCACCTTCTCACTCGCCCTTTCTTGTCCTTATTCCTGTCTTCCTAAAACCTTGTCGCTTTACCATACTTTAGCTTGCGACCTATATATATATATCTATTTATACTACTCACAACCTCCCTCAACTTGCTTGCACAATAGATTTTCTTATGTTATTCTGGAAAATAAAGTGTGACATTACATCGTCTCTAACTCTTTTTTACTCTCTTGGCTAGATCTCTCAGTACCTAGAAACCATAGACTAGAAGATATGCCACTGACGTCACTGCTAACATTCCTTGATACTGACTCCCAGCGCCTCTAGCTTTTTTTTCGAAGTACGGACTATTCACAACCTTCAATATTTGAGTATCTCATACGTTGTTCACTTTTACCTTACTTACCTTAAAATATCACATCACATGTCCTATCTCTTTCACGACCTCCCTTACACATAGGTATAATTCATATTCACAACTTGAAGCTCTATTATAATATTTGCTCCTATGGTGTATATAAAATTCGGTGAGAGGTTCATACTAAATTTTTGTAAGGTTGGTACTCTTTCTAACTGGCTTTCTTGTAGAGCCATTATAGAATATGGTTGTATTATCTCTCTTGCACCTCTGATATTAAGAACGATTTTGGAATGTTCCTAATATAATTTCTATGATTGTCTGCAGCCAATAATCAGACTCATGATTCACTTGGTTGATGTAACTCTTTGTTTTCCTCTTTCTTTTGATCTGCCTTTATGTAGGCTTAATCTATCTTTTGATCTGCGGCTCATGGAATTTAGTTATTATTTTAGCCTTTCATAGATGCTATGAAAAACCATGATACAATCTTGTAATGATTCAATCCTTTGTCTATGACCTGGACCCAATTCCTTCTTTTAACTTATACCGGAGTCTTCTACAGCTGATCATTAATCAATAATTCCTTTGCTTCCATTTCAAATTTCTTCAAATGTAAGCAATTGCTTTTCCTGGTGTTTTTGCCCCTTGTTGCGTGCATACTTAGCTTATTTGAATTCTCACGCGTGTCGAAATTTTTTGTGCAACTCATATAGTCTGGAATATTACTTTTGGTTTTACTCCCACCATGGTAGGTGCCAATTTCTTTTAGAGTGCATACGATTTTGTAGTGAGACTGTTGTTATAAGACCATTTCCTCCTTAGGTTACTGAGCTTAGGTTGAAGCCTTCTTCCTTATTTTCTCAGCTAGTCTTTCATTGTATTACTTAGGGAGGACCCTCTGACTTTTGTAAAAAGTTGCGAGCTTATTACATCGTATACTCGACAGAATTTTGATGTCCTTCCTCGCCTATAATTATCCTTAGCTACTTACCTCCACGCCCGTGTACTTGTAGGGTTGCTTCTGAACTGATATTTTGACTATCTTCCCAGTGGCATTCTCTTTTATTTCTATAATCCTCATAAGATACCTTTACTACCACCCCTTCTATCTTAATATTTCTCAAGGTTACAATGTCATATCTGCGAGACTGAATGCCTCATGTTGGGGTTCACTATGCTTATCTTGCACAATCTGTTGATTTGTTTGTATCCTCTTATCTAACCATAACTAGTCTCTTCCTGAATCAACTACTAACTAATCGTTGACCCATTCTCATATCAATATTCTGCATAATCTTTCTTGGGTCATTTCCTTTGTCCTAGCTTACGTCTCACACTAGCTCCTTATCTATCAATAACATCTCGGGCAGGAACCCTTAATTCCTCTCCTTGACGTCGTGTTTGCATAATGTTTTGGGATCGTAGCATATCAGTAGGATTTGAGTAAGTGCAATCTCATCTTTTTTCTCATTTTTATCGTATTATTCCTTTATCAGTTCATAGTTACTAGAACCACTTAATTCTGACTTAATGACACATCACTCCATATTCCCCCCTTTAGGGGAGTACTTAAGATTTAGTGCTACGTTGATCTACATATAGATGTTTTACCTCTTCATTTTTGGCGTCTTTTAACATAGTCCCTTAAGATGGTACACATAGTCCCTTAAGCTTAACTTTGCTCACACTGCTTTCTTTAGGGAAGCGTCTTCCTGAAGGACCATTCTCTAAATTTCTCATGAATCTTCTTTTATTGTCCATTATATCATCGCCGGAACAAAATCTGAAACTCTCATGATACCGACTATTATCCAATCACTCATTACCTTAATTCACATTTAGTTTATCTTGTTCACTAGCCCATACTGATTTCTATTATTCTGGGGTCTAACTTTTCCTCCCGGTAGTTGCGTTGGAGTCACGAACTTATTTCTCGAAATGAGGATATGACTTTATGGCCTATATTCTTTTGTTGTCTCAAGGCCTGGCTCCTCTTGTCTTTTCCTTCACTTGACTATATACTCTGTAATACTGTCATATTTTTTACCTACCGTTGTCATCCATGTATCACATCTTACTCTTAATGTTTCATTAGCTCTCTTCTTATTTCCTGCTAACATTTCTGTCTATCAATTTATTCTGAAAACTTCAACAAGATATCATTTTGCTCTTACCTCCCCTTGCTCCATCTACTGGCTCTTCGGGCTGCCTGACATTCTCCCTCTACTAGGGACGGGAGCCACACTTAGGTAATATTGATCCCTTCAATGCTTTCAGTGCCTATCTTTGTATTACTCATATCTAGATGTACTATTTTAGAGTGCACTATATGGGTGTCTCACAAGGAGATTTTGTTAGAACATTTACAATATCCTTCTAAAATGTCAACTAACACAAACAATTCATTCACCATTTTGGGTTACTCTAACCCAGCCGGATCCTGATATCCCCTCCTTCACTTAAACTATATATGTTGGCTCCTATGGAGCATAATTGAGATGGGTGTGACTAATTGTACATACCATTGTTATAATTGAAGGTATCTCAAAAAGCTTATATTCCTCTGCCTGAGTTGTAAATATTGTTAGCCTTCGTTAACTAGGTACCTCATACCCTTCTTCACCTTGCTTTTTTTACTTGCTGAAACTTGTGTCTACCTTTTGATTCTGTTATTCCTTTTTATTGTAAGAGTTGATAAGTGTTCTTGCCTTAAAACTCCTTATCAAGAACCTTACACCTTTTAGTACACGCATGGTCTGCTGAAGACCTCGCATTTACTCATCATAAGCATGATGCAAAATTGAGTTCCTCTGACTCAATATTTCCACAGCTATATATCTTACCGACCGTCTTTCTGAATGTAGGCATCGTTGTATTATGAATAAGAAAGAGTTTAGGAAATTGAGTTCATACAACTGAGCTCTACCACACGATCTAGAGTAAGAAGAAAGAGTGACAGTCCTAAATGCCATGTAGCCTCCTGCTTATAGGTGTGGTGCACGACACACCCATAAATAAGGCTCTACTAGACACGGCTTGTAAACTCCCTATGCCAGAACTGCTCTGATACCACTTTGTCACGACACGAACCTGGAGGCGTGGCTGGCACCCGGTGTCGTGCTGGCCCGAGCGAACCACTCTATAACTCATGATCGTTCAGCCAAAACTAGAACATACATAGTTCAAGTTAGCCGGACTCATTCCTTTTGTAACAATCATGGTTCCACATGGCCACAACTTATAATGTATAACTATAAGTGGGTAAACATTATATCAGTAAACTATCATTCTTAAAACATGAATACATATGCGCCGGCAAGACCTCTGACATACTGTACAAAATGAACCTTTGTCTACAAAGCCTCTAAGATTATTTGACATAAAATGGGACAGGGTACCGGCATACCCATAAATCTGTAGAAAACTTCTAACACGATGACTCATAGACTCGACTACACTCCGAATGAGGTAGAGTCTTACCGATCTTTTGCTGAAGCCAATCTCGTCTACTATGAGGGCTCGTCAAACTGATTATCTATACCTGCTGGCATGAATGCAGTGTCCCAAACAAAAAGATGTCAGTACGAATAATGTACTGAGAATGTAAGACATGTAAATCAATATATAAAGAATATGGAAGAAATATGGAGTAAAGGACTCAACCTGCAAGTCTGGATAGCTCCGAGAATCGTGAAATATTTATAATGTCATGCATATGCATATAAATATCATGTAATGCATAGATCTGTATGTACATAACATCATCAAGCCTGTGAGGGCATCCCATCATATTATCTCGTCCACTGTAGGGAAAATCATCAACGTATACTAGTTGATCAGGTGGTGGTGTTCCCATATCCCATATACATATATATGTATATAACGTCATTTGGTCATGGGTCAATATGCATGTATAAATGAATGAAATGCATATGAAATACGTTAATAAAATCTCTCGGTACGTCATAAGACCATTATAACTCTTATTAATATCATGAAATAAATTTTTTCAACTTACGTATTTTCTGGGACCCATGAACAGATGATAGAATAATACGACACATGAGGAATCAAGAACATAAGCATCTCTATTATTTCTATGAATAGGATCATTTATGGAAATTGTGCATTTGCTCGTTTCATTTGCCTTATAGATCATGCCAAAAGAAAGAAGGGATAACCTTAACATACCTGAGCCGGTTCTCTTAACAATCCCTCTAATACACATCTTTGCAAAAAACACATAACGCTCGATCAAAGTAGGGAAAAATCCTTATGATATTCTTGAGAAAGATTGCATTGTACTCCCTTATAATTGCAAAATCTCCGCCGTTGTTGTAAAGCTTTCACACGCAAAATCTCATCAAAATACTCAACATTGCTAGGAGTATTTTCCTCGCTAAATCCACCATGCTGAAACTTACAACTATTTCCATTCTTGCAAAATCCTTGAAATCATACGTCTTTAAGAATGGAGGTGTGATTTTCAAGTTCCTTAAGACTTATTATGATTTTCCTTTACTAAAAGGATATGTGACTTTTCTTTATTAATTGGATAAGTATGTGAAGAATGAAAATGGGCATAATCCATATGTTATTAAAATGATAGCCTTAGCAAGCTTATACATATTCTTTAACAGAGTGATGACTTGGACACAATTATCTTGAATTGTTCCACCTTGTTACAAGACTTTAAGAGTCATTACTTTGAAAGGGAGAAGCTGCCACGTTATACCTCTTTAAACTTATCCAAATTATGATTAATTAACTAGTTAATCTCCCACTAAAAATTAATAATTATCCAATTATCCACATAATTAAGAATTATCTCAAAATACTTATAATACTACTCACTTTTTAACACACCTTATGCATCTCACTATCATGGCCATGTGGTACCTTGTATGGCACTAGTCCATAAATACCGAGTATTTTAGCTCGGGCCGTATTTTATCCCAACATGTTAAACTTGAACGAAAATTCATTTTCTTTGACTTGTCTCCCCTCTCACCTTTACGAATTTACTCATCACTTGTTTGAAATAGCATAATGTTTATAATCTCAAAATAATCGCATTCCCGAACTTACCTCGATCAAATTACGATGAAACATTGACATTCAAAAATATGAGGTGTAATAAAATTGTTATCTATAATTAGAATATTTTACATATATATGGGATATATGTCTAACGACCTTCTTATTTTTGACATGTACATCTATTTGGGCCTCGGAGTTATTGACGAATTTAGACCTAATTCTAGCCTTATTGAACCGCGTCCAGGAGTCCAAAGTAAACTGTGTTTGCACTTCTTTACTGTTGAGACTACCTTCTTGAGGCCCAATTCTAGAGTCTGATCCTCTTTCCCTAAACTCTTTTATCATTATTACTACCTCGTTAATTTAGTTTACTGTTTCTACTAGTTTAATGTTAGTTGTATTTGTTATCTCTTTATTGTTGTTTTATCTCTCATGGATATAACACCTATATATTAGAACACATGCTTTTCTTTCATGTTTTAATATCATATGAACTTAGGCAAGCCTTAAGCAATATAGGATTTAAAAAGGAAATTAGCTAATAGTAGATCCGTAGTTCGCTAGTTGTAATTTGCTCGCTAAGAACAATATTTTTCAGTCACCCTTCATTCCTTTGAAGATTTTGGAATCCAGAACTTAACACAATAGCGGCTCTATTTCAAAAGGAAGAATCAGATTTCAACTTCATTTTCAAAGGCAAAAATCAGAATTTCAAGAAACTGTCGTCTTTAAGGAATATTTTCGGTAAATAACCCCTTCTTTACAGAACCTCGAAATCTAAGGTAAATTCTAGATATGGTTCTTTTCAGGGACGTCCCTTTAGAATTATATGTATATCCATACCCAAATCAAAGTATTTTCATAACTCAATCCTTTTTATAAACTTATAAAAATCTAGACCACTTATGTACCAATTTCAAACTCTTTTAACATATCTTATGAATCCCTTCATAATTTATATCCCTCTAAGACCCCGCATTCTCTCTATCATTAACATACTTAGGTATACAATAATCGACCTTCCTTATTACTAGTCAAAGCCTTTTACAAATAATTGATCCCACACTTAGTAAAACTCATATGGAGCTACCTCATGTAGATCTAAGGGGTGCCTAACACCTTCCTCTTAGAAGAACAAGAACCCTTACCCATAATCTCACCGGTTAGCGTACCAACAAAGATGACTTAGTAATTAAATAGGTACCCTAGTATACATTTAAATATTAGGTAGCGATTCTCTTTCATCAATAACAGAGAAACCACAAGTTGAATCGTGTCTTGACTAGTGCAAAATAGGGTGCAACAGTGAGTTGATTCAGTGATTTGATGGCTTTGTACAACTTTTCGCACGTTCAAGGACGAGCGTATGTCTAAATGGGGGAGAATTTAATGACCAAACGGGTCGTTTTGAGCATTTACATCCAGTCTAATGGTTTGAGGTTATAAGTAGCTTCATATGGTATATTATGACTTGTATGTATCATCAGCTTGGTTTTCGAGTGGTTAGGGACTGGTTTGGAGGAATGAGTCTAATTTTAAAAGCTTTAAGTTGGAAGAGTATACCGAGTTTGAATTTTGTGTATTTTACTTTGGATTGGAGTTTCTATGGTTCCGTTAGGTCAAGATGGTAATTTTAGACTAGGAATATGCCCGGATTTGCATTTAAATGTTTCTAGAAGGTTTTGGCTGTATTTGACGAAGGTTGGCAATTTGAAGGTTGGAATAGGTTATTTAAGTCATTTGAAACATGTGTGAAAAAATTGAGGTCGTTCCGAGTTGATTGGATATGGTTTGGCACGAGTTTTTGAATTTGAAAGTTCAAAGTTCAATAAGTTTGATTTGATTTGTGATTCATGGTTTTGATGTCGTTATGAGTGATTTGAGGCCTCGAGTAGGTCCATGTTATATTTTGGGACTTGTTGGTATATTTGGACGAGGTCCCGAGAGGCTTGGGTGAGTTTTAGATTATGTTGGTCTTGATGCCAGTTCTTTTATTTGGTTTTTCCGCACATGTGCAAGTGTGGTCGCAGGTGCGGATCTGCATATGCGAGGGTGATTCGCTTCTGCAAAGAGGAGATGCCTAGGGCAGTTCCCCTTTTGCGGGAATTTTGGCAAAGATGAGGGCGCGCTCCTGTGGCTTGGAGTGCACTTGCGTAACCACAAATGTGGTTTTGGATCCGCAGATGCGAGAAGTGCTCAGATTCATCTGAATCGAAAATATGAGAATGGGACCGCAGAAGCGGATTGTAATGACCCGATCGGTCGTTTTGAGAATTTAAGCTCCGTTCGGTGGCATAAGGTCTTGAACAGCTCCACATAGCGTATATCGACCTGCGTGCATAGTTGGATTCAGTTACCGGATGATCCAGAGTCAAATTGGAAGGAAAATTTTAGTTTTTGGGAGCTTAAGCGATAGAAGTTGACACGGAGGTTTGACTTTGTGTAAACGGCCACGGAATGAGTTTTGAGTAATTCCAACAGCTTTGTATGGTGATTTTGGACTTAGGCGCGCGTCCGGAATTTGTTTTGGAGGTCCGTAGAGTAATCTTAGATAATCCGGCGAAAGTTAGAATCTCGGCGATTTCGGCCGATAGGTGAAATTTTGATATCGGGCTCGGAATGGAATTCCGAGAGTGGTTGTAGGTCCATTGTGTCTTTATGACCTGTCTGCAAAATTTGGCGTCATTCTTGGTTTAATTTATAGGCTTCGGCTCAAGTTTCGATATTTGAAGATTTGAAAATTCATAAGTTTGATTTTTGGTTTGATTTATCATTTTGGTATTGTTTTATGTGATTTGAAACCTCGAGCTAGTCCGTGTTAGGTTATATGACTTGTTTGTGTGATTAGACGGAGTCCGGGGGGCCTGGCGTGCGTTTTGGATAGGCTTCGGGTCAATTTCCTTCAATTTTTCACAGTTGTTCTGCCTGCTGGTTTTTCCTTCTATGCAATCGCATAGGCTTAGCCGCAATCCCATAGTGTCCTATCGAGCCACCCAAGTTTTCTTCTATGCGTTTGCCTATTCCTCCTCGCTTTCGCGTAAGCCTTTCCTCTTCCTTCTATGTGATCGCATGCAATATCGCGCGATCGCATAGTGTAAATTGGACAGTAGCCATATTTTCCTTCTATGCGATCGCATCTGTCCTTACGCGATCGCATAGCATATTTTAGGCCAGTTATTATTTCCCTCTATGCGATCGCACCTAACCTCTCGCGATCGCAATGCTTAAAAATCTGGGCAGACAGATTAAATTCCAAATTCGAGGGTTGAGCCATTTTTATCACATTTTGACTTCTAGAGCTCGGTTCTTGGCGATGTTTGATGGGTTTTTCACGAAATTCGATTAGGTAAGTGTTCTTCAACTAGAATTAAATATATTCCATGAATCAGTCATTTTTTTATCATTTAATTTGTGTTTTGAGTTGATGGAAAGGTTGGTTTTGAAAGAAAATTTCTAAAATTAAAAATCGTGATTTGAGGGACCAAATGGTATCGGGTTTTGATAAATTTTTTATGGTTGAACTCATATCGGAATGGGTATTCGGATTTTATAAAATTTGACGGGTTCCGAGGTGCGGGCTCGGGGGTCGACTTTTGGGTCGATTTTTATATTTTTGTAAAGATCGAAACTTTATTATTCAGAATAGTTCCTTATACGACTTATGTGTGTTTTGAAGTTTCTCTAGTTGGATTTGAGCCGTCCGGAAGTCTTTTCGCCCGAGAAGTCCATTTTAGAGTACCGGATTGTCGTCTTCGAGGTAAGTATCTTGCCTAACCCCTTGTGGGGGAACTACCCCTTAGGATTTGAGTCTTATATGTTGATTGTAGCCCGTGTACGTGAGGTGACGAATGCGTACTAGGACTTATTTGTATAAGGTTGGCCTTTTAGGATTCTTAGGTCCTTATATCCCCTGTGTATGAAGTTGTAATTGCTATGTCTGAGTTTCTAATTGTTAGTTTCATCTCTTCCTGCTTAAATTAGAATTACTTGCTTTTGCATTTCCTTTGTTGTTTACTTGATCTTAATTGACTTGACTGAAGATTTTACCTCTTCTATCATCATGCTACATTTTTCTTCATAAACTGCCTACTTAGCTAAAATTTGTATTACCTCGGTCTATAATTGTTTGGTAGTAATTGGAGTATTATATGTTGGTGTCAACCATGCTCGTTGGTCGTATATTGTGATTGATATGATCTTTCATTAAGCACTACTTAGGCCTAACTTGATGATTATACATATTGATGGTATTTTCTTAGAATTTCCTATTGCGGAGCATTGATTCAAGTTGGGATTTATATCGTGAAGCTAATTAATTAAGCAAGATTGGTTGTAGTTGTTTCCCTTGCCGGGATGATATTGTTTCCATTGTTGACTCCCTTGCCGGGACAGTATGGTTTCTATTATTGTTCATGCTATTGATGATATTGTTTCCATTTTTGACTCCCTTGCCGGAATTGTATGGTTTCTGTTATTATTCATATTGTTGATGATATTGTTTCCATTGTTGACTCCCTTGCTGGGACAGTAAGGTTTCTATTATTGTTCATGTTGTTGATGATATTGTTTTCATTGTTGACTCCCTTGCCGGGACAGTATGGTTTCTATTATTGTTCATATTGTTGATGATATTGTTTTCATTGTTGACTCCCTTGCCGGGACAGTATGGTTTCTATTATTGTTCATATTGTTGATGATATTGTTTTCATTGTTGACTCCCTTGTCGGGACAGTATGGTTTCTATTATTGTTTATGATGTTGATTCCCTTGTCTGAATGCTATCATTTCATTTGTTTGGGTGAGAAAGAGTGTAAAGCATGAAGGGTGATGTCGTGCCATTTCATTTACATTATCATGTGAGGAAAGAGTGTAAAGCACGAAGGGTGATGTCGTGCCATTTTTTATATTCATTATCATGTGAGGAAAGAGTGTAAAGCACGAAGGGTGATGACGTGCCATTGTTTATATTCATTATCATGTGAGGAAAGAGTATAAAGCACGAAGGGTTATACCGTGCCATTTAATTTACATTATCATCTGAGGAAACGAAGGGTGATGCCGTGTCATTTCATTTACATTATCATGTGAGGAAAGAGTGTAAAGCACGAAGGGTGATGTCGTGCCATTGGTTATATTAATTATCATGTGAGGAAAGACTATAAATCATGAAGGGTGTTGTCGTTCCATTGCTTATATTCATTATCATGTGAGGAAAGAGTATAAAGCATGAAGGGTGATGACGTGCCATTGTTTATATTCATTATCATGTGAGGAAAGAGTGTAAAGCAAGAAGGGTGATGACGTGCCATTGTTTATATTTATTATGTGAGGAAAGAGTGTAAAGCATGAAGGGTGATATCGTGCCATTGTTTATATTCATTATCATGTGAGAAAAGAATGTAAAGCACGAAGGGTGATGTCGTGCCATACTTTTATGAGTTCATGGCACGAAGGGTGTTTCCATAAAGGTGAGGACGAGGGACATGCATTATGATGTGATATCTGCTTCCCCGTGTATACATGTGCCCTTACTTTGAGTTGTTATTGATGTACTTACATATTTGGTGTGACTTGTTATTATTGTCCTTTACTTGACCTTTGTCTCAATTGTTGTTGCACTATCCATGTCTTTTACTTGCTTAATTTACGTGTCGTATCTGTCGATTTCTATGGGGAGGACGAGAGTAAAAGCACGAAGGGTGATGCCGTGCACTTGTTCCATTGGAAACTAAGTTCGAAAGACCACTACTGGAAAAGTATATTTTTAAAAGCTTTTGGTTAAAGGGATTACGTTTAAAGATTTTTCTCCTGCACAGTATACATGTATATATATAGGTCGGAGGAAGTACCTTCGAAAGGAAGTTTTCTATTTAAAATGATTATACTTTAAAGTTTTCAATATAAATTTGCGGGTGAAGGGTTACCTTCGAAGAATTGGCTAAATTGTCAGAGTTATTGACTATGGTTTGAGGGGGAAATTATTGAAGCGCCGAGTTACTATTGTTTTTTTTCTACTGTGTCGTGGTTTCCGTTTTTGATTCGTACTTTCGTCCATTCTTTTGTGTAATATTACGATGTTCCGTTGTTATTTGATGTATTTTCCTTCCGCTTTGTACTTGTTATGTTGTTAATTACATCGTGTAGTCATTTGACAGATGCCATGCCATGTCATTCCTATACTTATGCTTGTTTAGTTTATAGGAACAGTGGGTGTCTTGACTAGTCCTCGTCACTACTTTATCGAGGTTAGTCTTGATACTTACTGTGCACCGCTGTGATGTGCTCATACTACTCTTCTGCGCATTTTTGTGCAGATTCCAGGATTTGCATACCGTCCGATTGATTGTTAGTAGCGTGGTTGCTGTTGTGGAGACTCAAGGTAAAACCTCTTCAGTGTTCGCGGTTTCGGAGTCACAATCTTATGTTTCTGTTGCACTGTTGTACTTATTTCTGAACAATGGTATTTTTAGGAGTTTTAGCGTAGTTTCTCTAAAGCTTATGACTTGTACTTACCGGGTTCTGGGAAGAAGTGTAAAGTGATGATATTTAATTCAAAAAGCACTTGAACTATTCTTATATTATAATTGATGTTTTTTAATAATAGGCTTACCTAGTCCTTAAGACTAGGTGCCGCCACGAAACCCAACGGAGGGAAAAATCGGGCTGTGACAGGTTGGTATCAGAGCTCTAGGTTCATAGGTGCTACGAGTCATAAGAGAGTTTAGTAGAGTCTTGCGGATCGGTACGGAAACGTATATACTTATCTTCGAGAGGCTACGGAATGATTAGGACAATTTCACTTCCTTTATTCCTATCGTGCGAGTTCATTGATCTTGAAGTTTGAAATTACCTTTCTATTCTCTCACTAATGGTGAGGAAACGAGATATGGTTCCTGATGATATTACCCTCGAGGCAGATGTCGCTAGGGGCAGAGGCAGAGGTCGACAAGAAGCACGTACCGCAGTTAGGGCACCTTCCAGCACAGCCGTTAAGGAGCCGCCAGTAGTTCCAATTGGGGGACAGGTACC
This sequence comes from Nicotiana paniculata, assembly GCA_005239505.1. Classification (NCBI taxonomy): domain Eukaryota; kingdom Viridiplantae; phylum Streptophyta; class Magnoliopsida; order Solanales; family Solanaceae; genus Nicotiana; species Nicotiana paniculata. Next base: position 33,255 of record MDKI01005588.1, read on the forward strand.
GGAGATGCCTATTGTTACGCTCGGACTTCAGGAGACCTGGGCATAGTTCCGAAGTATGATTGGTACATTGACTTAGTCGGGATGGATCCCTAGTGCACCAGCTACTTCACAGATCGGGAAAGGGGCTCAGACTCTCGCCGCCTACACTCCAGAGCAGCGCGATCATGTTGGTCAGATTCGAGTTGTCATGGCAGCACAACTTGTGGTCCCAGTTTAGCCCGTGGTTAGGGCAGCAGCGTCTGAGGAAGAACAGCTTCGACTTGAGAGGTACAAGGAGTATCACCCTCCTACCTTCAGTGGGTTGATGACTTGCCAGGGTTTTCTGGAGGAGTGTCACTGCATTCTTCGTACTATGGGTATTATGGAGTCGAGCGGGGTTGCTTTTGTCACGTCTCAATTTAGAGGAGTGGTTTGTCAGTGGTGGCGAGCATATGAGTTGGGTAGCCGGCTGAGTCAGCTTCACTTATTGAGTGTGGAGACACCAGTCATAGGGTGAGAGCTTGTCCCAGGATTCAGGCATGTGTGTCACAGCAGGGTATTCAGGTGAGTAGAGGGCGCCCCGGGGGGAGGCCCGACCCATTGATGTGTTTCGTATAGTAGGCTGGAGGTCGTTGTGCCAGATATTATTATACAGGTATGTTTTGATTGGTTACAGAGGGGCACCATTTGTATTTCATTATAGTTCTGGTAGTCGGGACGATTCCCTTACTTGTAGCTTCATTTATGAGTGAGTTTCATGCTTCGCACTCTATGTTCGTGTTTACTCATGTTGGGAGATTCTATGAGTGGTAGCACGTGTCTATCGATGTTTTCATTCATCATTGAGAGCGGTGAGACTAGAAGTGAGTCCTTGTTTTCCATCATGGTAAGCTTTATGTGATTTTTCCTAAGTATTTTGTTTACGAGCTGTGATTTGATACTTTATCGAGGTGTGATTTAAGTGAGCGTTATGATTTTTATCAACCAAGATAAGTTAGTGGGAGATTTCAATCGGTATGATATATTTTCGGTATGTGATTTAGAGTTAAGGACGAGGTCCTCGTGAGATTTTGTGATTCGATATGTTTGGACTGGGCTGAGTACCGCGATGGAATGTTTATCAGTATGGGATCTTTATGATTTTTTTATATTTTTTCATTCTTCCCTTGTTGTATCAGTTATAGGTCATTACTAGTATAGATTAGTGCATGTCGGGCTTGTTTGATAGTTCCCCTTATGTGTTTCTCTTTTCATATTCAGTCATTTTCATTATATGCTTCTTGAGTTTCAGCTTGCGGGATGTGTGCCCGATAATGTTAGTTGTGGCTGGTGATTCGGGTGTCTAATAATGAGGTCTTCGTGTTTATTGCGTCATTATCAGTATTATTGGGCTTGCCAATGCTGAGTTGATTTCGGGCAGTTATTTTGATCAAAAGTGTTATTATGAGCCTATGTGTGGTGTGCTATATCGCATGGTCATACCTCATCGGGGTAGTCATGAGTTGATGAAGCTGGTTGAAGCTGATGCTGGATATGGATTTAGAATCGGGTCTTTTGGAAATGAGTAGAAGGTGAGAAATTGAGGAATGAGGCTTATCGGTGGTGATGGGAAGGCTATATTGTAGTTGTGATTGTTTCATCAGGCTTAAGTAGGTTGGGGTGACGTGGGATCACCCGCGGGTGTGTGTTGGAAGAGTGCATTCAATGATTGGATGAGTTCGAGGTGCATCTTGGCACGTTCAAGGACGAACGTTTGTTTTAAGAGGGGGAGAATGTAACGACCCGACCGATCGTTTTGAGAATCTAAGCTCTGTTCGGTGGCGTAAGGTCTTGAATAGCTCCACATTTTGCATATCGACCTACGTGCGTGGTTGGATTCAGTTACCGGATGATCCGGAGTCAAATTGGAAGGAAAATTTCAGTTTTTTGGGAGCTTAAACGATGGAAGTTGACCGGAGGTTTGACTTTGTGTAACAGCCTCGGAATGAGTTTTGAGTAATGCCAACAGCTTCGTATGGTGATTATGGACTTAGGCGCGCGTCTGAAATTGGTTTTGGAGGTCCGTAGAGTAATCTGAGATAATTCGGCGAAAGCTAGAATCTCGGCGATTTTGGCCGATAGGTGAAATTTTGATATTGGGCTCGGAATGGAATTTTGAGAGTGGTTGTAGTTCCGTTGTGTCATTTATGACTTAGCTGCAAAATTTGGCATCATTCCGGGTTGAATTGGTAGGTTTTGGCTCGAGTTTTGATATTTGAAGATTTGAAAATTCATAAGTTTGATTTTTGGTGTGATTCGTCATTTTGGTGTTGTTTTATGTGATGTGAAACCTCGAGCAAGTCCGTGTTAGGTTGTATGACTTGTTTGTGTGATTAGACGGGGTCCCGGGGGTCTCGGGTGCGTTTCGGATAGGCTTCGGGTCAATTTCCTTCAATTTTTCACAGTTGTTCTGTCTGTTGGTTTTTCCTTCTATGCGATCGCATAGGCTTAGCTGCGATCGCATAGTGTCCTATTGAGCCACCTAAGTTTTCTTCTATGCGTTCGCTTGTTCCTCCTTGCATTCGCGTAAGCCTTTCCCCTTTCCTTCTATGTGATCGCATGCAATATCTCGCAATCGCATAGTGTAAATTGGACAGTAGCCATATTTTCCTTATATGCGATCGCATCAGTCCTTAGGCGATCGCATGGCACATTTTATGCCAGTTATTATTTTCCTCTATGTGTGATGACCCAAAAGGTCGTCTTGTGTAATTTGGCAAAAACTGTTGGTATATGTGTACTCTCTTTCTCACCAAAATAAGTGCAAGACATCACCCTTCATGCTTTACTCTCATTATCACCAAACAAGTGCACGACATCACCCTTCGTGCTTTTACCTCACAATATCATGGCACGACATTATCCTTCGTGCATTATCTCTCATATCATGGCACGACATCACCCTTCGTGCTTTTAAAATCACAATATCGACACGGCATTGACCTTCGTGCTTTTAAATATAAATCATGACACGACATCACCCTTCGTGCTTTACACTCTTCCTCACCCAACAATAAACAGAACAACAATTTGGCAAGGAAGAACCACAATACAATCCATAATTTACAACATCCCGGCAAGGGAACAATAACAGAAATATCACCGTCCCGACAAGGGAACAATAACAGAAATATCACCGTCCCGGCAAGAGACTCAGCTATAACCAATCTCACTGAACGTACAACATAACCAAAATAATCCTCAACCGAACAACTAATAAACAGTGTTCACTACCCAGTATTTCCAACAATTGAATAATCTCAAAAATAGAAGCTACTTCATAATATAGTGGATATTGAAGAAAAACACATATACCATAAGATATGACTCACGGGCATGCTTGACAAAAAGGTATAGGTACTCGTCACCTCACCTATACATTGAACATGATAATAACACGTAGCACATATGACTCAACACCTATTCCCTCAAGCTAGGATTAGGCCAAACACTTACCTCGATTCCAAGAATCCAATCAAGCCTCTAGCACTGCTTTCCCTCTAGAATCCAACTCTGAAACGATAGTATCTAGACATGATCGACTCAACAATATCAATAATGACTCAATAATTCAATCCCAAAGCCTAAATATGCATTTCCCATCATTCTTCCAAAAATACCAAAATTCGACCCCGGGACCACTTGGTCCAAACTCGAGGTTCGGACCAAAACTCGATCACCCATTCCCCCACGAACCCGAATATACAATTTGTTTCGAAATCCGACCCTAAAACGAGGTCAAATTCTCAAAAAATCAAAAAATCCCTAACTCTACCAAAATTCCCAATTTTCTACCATTAAAGCCCTATAATTCTTGATAAAAGTTGATGAAATCATTAAGAAGTTGAAAGAAACTAGTTAGGGGTTCCTTACCTATGATTTGAGAAGAAACTCTCTAGAGAAAATCGCCCTTGGCCCCTTTTTTTGGTGAAGAAAAATGAAGAAGAATCGGGTGAATAGTAAACTTAAACACTGCCCGACCCTCGCACCTGCGGTGCATGGGTCGCACCTGTGCTTTCGCAGGTGCGGAAAATCAATCGCACCTGCGGAAATGGGCTAAACCACTGAGGTCCGGGTCCGTTTACCAAAAATGTTGACCAAAGTCAACTTTATTCCGTTAATTATCATAAATTCAACCGTTCAACACATTTTCACATATAGACTTCCTGGCTACGCGCTCGGGCTGTGCACACACATCGAGGTGAGATTAACGGAGAAATTCGGGGCCTCGAAACACAGTTTTTGCCAAATTACACAAGACGACCTTTTGGGTCATCACACATAGAGGAAAATAATAACTGGCATAAAATGTGCCATGCGATCGCCTAAGGACTGATGCGATCGCATATAAGGAAAATATGGCTACTGTCCAATTTACACTATGCGATTGCGAGATATTGCATGCGATCACATAGAAGGAAAGGGGAAAGGCTTACGCGAATGCAAGGAGGAACAAGCGAACAAGTGCAAGACATGTTTTGGCGAGAATGAGAGTAAAGCACTTGTTTTGGCGAGAATGAGAGTAAAGCACGAAGGGTTATGCCGTGCACTTGTTTGTTCTCTGTTGTTATTCTGATACTAGACGGTTGCCATGTTCTGTTACTCAATAAGTGTTTTCCCCCTTTGTATCCTGGCATGTTCTTCCCGTATTTGTACTTAACTGTTTACTTCCTGCCGTTATTTCTATTATATATTATTGAATTGCATAGGTGTTTATTATTTGTCATGTCCTAGCCTCGTCACTACTTCGCCGAGGTTAGGCTCGTCACTTACTCAGTACATGGTGTCGGTTGTACTGATGCTACACCTGCATGTATTTATGTTGTGCAGATTATGGTACCAGACCCGGTGGATAGTGATCGAGGGAGTGTCCTTCAGTCCATAGGCGACACTGAGGTAGTCCTGCAGGCGTCCGCAGGCCTTGGCGTCACCTCCTCTCTCATTCCTTTTTATTTCTGTCTTCTCTCGTACTTCCAAGACAGTTGTATTGTTTTGTTCAAACTTTGTTTTTAGCAAAAATCTTAGACTGTTCGTGAATTTGTGACACCAGTCTTGGGGGTATGTTTAAGGAAATTTTTGTAAGAATTAATATTTAAGATGTTGAATTTCTTACCTTCCACTTTCTCATATCTATTTGTTCTTACATGTCACTTTTAAATATGCTAAACAGAAAAGGAATAATTCGGAATAACTAGCAACGTTGGCTTGTGTAGCGAGTTCAATGTTAGACGCCATCACGGCCTGAAGGTGGGATTTCGGGTCGTGACACTATGAGATCGCACCTAACCTCTCCCGATCGCAATGCTTAAAAATCTGGGCAGACAGATTATATTCCAAATTTGAGGGTTGAGCCATTTTTATCACATTTGACTTCTAAAGCTCGATTCTTGGCGATTTTTGATGGGTTTTTCACGAAATTCGATTGGGTAAGTGTTCTTCAACTAGAATTAAACATATTCCATGAATTATTCGTCGTTTTGATCATTTAATTTGTGTTTTGAGTTGAGGAAAAGGTTGGTTTTGAAAGAAAATTTCTAAAATGAAAAATCGTGATTTGAGGGACCAAATGGTATCGGATTTTGATAAATTTTGTATGGTTGAACTCGTATCGGAATGAGTATTCAGATTTTGTAAAATTTGACGGGTTCCAAGGTGCGGGACCGGGGGTCGACTTTTGGGTCGATTTTTATATTTTTGTAAAGATTGAAACTTTATTATCAGGAATAGTTCTTTACAAGTTTTATGTGTATTTTGAAGTTGTTTTAGTTGATTTTGAACCGTCCGGAGGTCTTTTCGCCCGAGAAGTTCATTTTAGAGAATCTAATTATCGTCTTTGAGGTAAGTATCTTGCCTAACCTTTTGTGGGAGAATTACCCCTTAGGATTTGAGTCTTCTATGTTGATTGTAGTCCGTGTACGCGAGGTGACGAGTGCGTGCTCAAACTTATTTGTGGAAAGTTGACCCTTTAGGAATCTTAGGTCCTTATATTCGCCAAGTATGAATTGTCCTTGGCATGATTGAATTTCCTAATTTCTAGTTTCATCTTTATTTGCTTAAATGTAGAATTTCTTACTTTTGGATTTACTCATATTGCCTATTTGACTCCTAATTTACTTATCTGAAGATTTTATTTCCTTTTTACTGTCATGATATGTCTTCTTAACTGCCTATCTCTAATTGTAATTATCTTCATCTCATTCTATAGTGGTTTGGTCTTAACTGAGATTATGATTATTTTCACGTTGCTTGTCCTTAAATGAAATTGTTGAATACCCTTGAAAATTCTTACCTTAAAAGAAGTTTGGATAGACTATACCTTAGTTCACTTGCCCGTAAATAGAGTTATCGGATTCGTGTTGATTTCTTGTTGTTAACCCGTGCATTTAGGTGCGACTGTTACATGTTATTTTCCTTCCTTGTTGAGCAGTTCTTAATATGCCTAGCTTTCCTTATTATGTTTATTTCTCGTGAACTAGTTTTGCCTATCTTGTGATCGAAGGTTCTTGAGTTGATGTATTTATTGTATCTTGAACTGTTTCCATTGTTGTTGTTGTACTTTTTGTGGTGATGCACGAGGTTTCTACCATGCGGTTATTGATATGGGGATTTGCACGAGGTTTCTGTCGTGTCGTGTTTTACTATTGATATTTCACATGCGGCGTGATAAGGTGGGATATGAGATTGAGGGTTGCGCATGTGGCGAGACAAGGTGGGAACATGTTTATGCACGTGTGGCGAAACAAGGCGGGCATATACTTTACTACTGCACATGTGGCGAGACAAGGTGGGCCATGTTAGGGATTGTTGTGATACTTGTGTTGGCCTGGGGGCATTCCTTGTTGTTGATATTGTGTACTGGAAAACTTACTGTGTGAGTTTATTCGTGTGGAAATTGTGAGATGACAATGTACGTGTTTCCCTTTTCTTTCATTATGTTTATTGGTTGTTGAATCATTTTAGGGCACATGCACAAGCATACATGCAGTTAAGTATATCAGATTAAGGGTTCCTTGTTGTTGCCAAGTATAGATACTCATGTTGTACTTACCTTTGGGTGGAAATGACCCAATTGGAACGGGAGTCACCCCTGCAGTCAGTACTCGAATGAGGGCACAACATGCCAAGTGTTAGTGTTCGAATATTGGGACCCATAAATGGTGATTTGTCCGAGGTTCGAAACCTCGTGGAGATGACTACGAACATGATGTAGAAGTGGCTGAAATTTTTGAGTCATTACCTTTCCGTGTTGTATATACATTCCAAATTTGTTCGTGTTCTATTCAATCTTTTGTGCTATATCATGTTTTCCGCTGATACTTATTGTTTTCCTTCCTTATCGAATTTACTGTATTGTTTGTTGCAGCGTAGCCTTTATGTGTATATTGTTTCTTCTTGTTGTTCCTATATTTATAGTTGTTCAGTTCATTAGACTAGTAGTTGTCTTGACTAGTCCTCGTCACTACTTCACCGAGGTTAGCCTTGATACTTACTAGCCATCACTATGGTGTGCTCATACTACACTTCTGCACATTTTTGTGCAGATTCCAGGCTTTGCATAGCCGTCCGATCGATAGTTAGCAGCGCGGTTGCTGTTGTGGAGACTCAAGGTAAAACAGCTCCAGCGTTCGCTCGCAGGTTTCGGAGTCACCGTCTTATTTTGCTTATACACTGTTGTACTTGTTCCAGAACAGTGGTAGTTAGGAATTATAGTGTAAATTTTGTAAAGCTTATGACTTGTACTTACCGGGTTTTGGGAAGATGTGTAAGGTGTAGAGACTTATTTCATAAAAACACTTAAATGATTCTTGTATTATGATTTATGTTTATTAGTGATAGGCTTACCTAGTCCTTAAGACTAGGAGCCGTCACGATACCCAACGGAGGGGAAATTGGATCATGACACCCAACCGATCATTTTGAGAATTTAAGATCTGTTCGGTGGCGTAAGGTCTTCAAAAGCTCCACATTGCGTATATCGACCTGCGTGCGTGGTTGGATTCAGTTACCGGATGATCCGGAGTCGAATTGGAAGAAAAGTTTCAGTTTTTGGGAGCTTCAGCGATGTAAGTTCACCGGAGGTTTGACTTTGTGTAAACGGCCTCGCAATGAGTTTTGAGTAATGCCAATAGCTTCGTATGGTGATTTTGGACTGAGGCGCGCGTCCAGAATTGGTTTTGGAGGTCCGTAGAGTAATCTGAGGTAATTCGACGAAAGTTAGAATCTCAGCGATTTCGGCCGATAGGTGAAATCTTGATATCGGGCTCGGAATGGAATTCCGAGAGTGGCTGTAGGTCCTTTGTATCATTTATGACTTGTCTGTAAAATTTGGCATCATTCCGGGTTGAATTGATAGGTTTCGGCTCGAGTTTTGATATTTGAAGATTTGAAAATTCATAAGTTTGATTTTTGGTTTGATTCGTCATTTTGGTGTTATTTTATGTGATTTGAAACCTCGAGCGAGTCTGTGTTAGGTTATATGACTTTTTTGTGTGCTTAGACGGGGCCTCGGATGCGTTTCGGATAGGCTTCGGGTCAATTTCCTTCAATTTTTCATAGCGTTCTGTCTGCTGGTTTTTCCTTCTATGCGATCACATAGGCTTAGTCGCGATCGCATAGTGTCCTATCGAGCCACTCAAGTTTTCTTCTATGTGTTCGCTTGTTCCTCCTCGCGTTCGCGTAAGCCTTTCCCCTTCCTTCTATGCGATCGCATGCAATATCTCGCGATCGCATAGTGTAAATTGGACAATAGCCATATTTTCCTTCTATGCGATCACATCAGTCCTTACGCGATCGCATAGCACATTTTAGGCCAGTTATTATTTTCCTCTACACGATCGCACCTAACATCTCGCGATCGCAATGCTTAAAAATCTAGGCAGATAGATTATATTCCCAATTCGAGGGTTGAGCCATTTTTATCACATTTTGACTTCTAGAGCTCGGTTCTTGGTGATTTTTGATGGGTTTTTCATGAAATTCGATTGGGTATGTGTTCTTCAACTAGAATTAAATATATTCCATGAATTAGTCATTTCTTTTATCATTTAATTTGTGTTTTGAGTTGAGGGAAAGGTTGGTTTTGAAAGAAAATTTCTAAAATTAAAAATCGTGATTTGAGGGACCAAATGGTATCGGGTTTTGATAAATTTTGTATGGTTGAACTCGTATCGGAATGGGTATTCGGATTTAGTAAAATTTCATGGGTTCTGAGGTGCGGGCCCGGGGTTCGACTTTTGGGTTAATTTTTTTATTTTTTTAAAGATCGAAACTTTATTATTCGGAATAGTTCCTTATACGATTTATGTGTGTTTTGAAGTTGTTCTAGTTGGATTTGCGCCGTCCGGAAGTCTTTTCGCCCGAGAATTCCATTTTAGAGTACCGAGTTGTCGTCTTCGAAGTAAGTATCTTGCCTAACCTTGTGTGTGGGAGCTACCCCTTAGGATTTGAGTCTTCTATGTTAATTGTAGCCCGTGTACGCGAGGTGACGAGTGCGTACTCGGACTTATTTGTAGAAGGTTGGCCTTTTAGGATTCTTAGGTCCTTATATACCCTGTGTATGAAGTTGTAATTGCTATGACTGAGTTTCTAATTGCTAGTTTCATCTCTTCCTGCTTAAATTAGAATTACTTGCTTTTAGATTTTGTTTGTTGTTTACTTGATCTTAGTTGACTTGACTGAAGATTTTACCTCTTCTACCATCATGCTATATTTTTCTTCATAAACTGCCTACTTAGCTAAAATTTGTATTACCTCGCTCTATAATTGTTTAGCAGTAATTGGAGTATAATATGTTGGTGTCAAGCATACCCGTGGGTCGTATATTGTGATTGATATGATCTCTCATTAGGCACTACTTAGGCCTAACTTGATTATTATACATGTTGATGGTATTTTCCTTGCATTTCCTATTGCGGATCATTGATTCAAGTTGGGATTTATTTCGTGAAGCTAATTAATTAAGCAAGATTGGTTATAGTTGTTTCCCTTGCCGGGATGATATTATTTTCATTGTTGACTCTCTTGCCGAGACAGTATGGTTTCTATTATTGTTCATGCAATTGATGATTATTTTTCCATTGTTGACTCCCTTGTCGGGACAGTATGGTTTCAATTATTGTTCATGTTGTTGATGATATTATTTCCATTGTTGACTCCCTTTCCAGGACAGTATGGTTTCTATTATTGTTCATGTTGTTGATAATACTATTTTTATTGTTGACTCCCTTGTCGGGACAGTATGGTTTCTATTATTGTTTATGATGTTGATTCCCTTGTCTGAATGCAATCATTTCATTTGTTTGGGTGAGAAAGAGTGTAAAGCACGAAGGGTGATGCCATGCCATTTCATTAACATTATCATGTGAGAAAAGAGTGTAAAGCACGAAGGGTGATGTCGTTCCATTGTTTATATTCGTTATCATGTGAGGAAAGAGTGTAAAGCACGAAGGTTGATGCCATGCCATTGTTTTTATTCATTATCATGTGAGGAAATAGTTTAAAGCACGAAAGGTGATGGCGTGCCATAGTTTATATTCATTATCATGTGAGGAAAGAGTGTAAAGCACGAAGGGTGATGCCATGCCATTGTTTATATTCATTATCATATGAGGAAAGAGTGTAAAGCACGAAGGGTGATGTCGTGCCATCGTTTATATTCATTATCTTGTGAGGAAAGAGTGTAAAGCATAAAGGGTGATGTCGTGCCATTTTATTTACAGTATCATGTGAGGAAAGAGTGTAAAGCACGAAGGGTGATGTCTATTGTTTATATTCATTATCATGTGAGGAAAGAGTGTAAAGCACGAAGGGTGATGTCGTACCATTGTTTATATTCATTATCATTTTGAGGAAAGAGTGTAAAGCACGAAGGGTAATGTCGTGCCATTGTTTATATTCATTATCATGTGAGGAAAGACTGTAAAGCACGAAGGGTGATGCCTGTGCCATTGTTTATATTAATTATCATGTGAGGAAAGAGTGTAAAGCACGAAGGGTGATGTCGTGCCATTGTTTATATTCATTATCATGTGAGGAAAGAGTGTAAATCACGAAGGGTGATGTCGTGCCATACTTTTGTGAGTTCATGGCACGAAGGGTGTTTCTGTGCAGGTGAGGACGAGGGACATGCATTATGATGTGATATTTGTTTCCCCGTGTATACGTGTGCCCTTACTTTGGGTTGTTATTGATGTACTTACATATTCGGTCTGACTTGTTATTATTGTCCTGTACTTGACTTTTATCTCAATTGTTGTTGCACTGCCCATGTTTTTTAATTTCTTAATTTACGTGTTGTATCTGTCGATTTCTATGGGGAGGACGAGAGTAAAAGCACGAAGGGTGATGTCGTGCACTTGTTCCATTGGAAACTAAGTTCGAAAGACTACTACTGGAAAAGTATATTTTTAAAAGCTTTTGTTTGAAGTGATTACGTTTAAAGATTTTTCTCCTGCACAGTAAACATGTGTGTGTGTGTGTGTGTGTGTATATATATATATATATATATATATATGTGTGTGTATATATATATATATGTGTATGTATGTCAGAGGAAGTACCTTCCAAAGGAAGTTTTCTACTTAAAATTATTATACTTTAAAGTTTTCAATATAAATTTGTGGGTGAAGGGTTACCTTCGAAGAATTGGCTAAATTGTCGGAGTTGTTGACTAAGGTTTGAGGGGGAAATTATTGCAGCGCCGAGTTACTATTTTTTTTTTCTACTGTGTCGTGGTTTCTATTTTCGATTCGCACTTCCGTCCTTTATTTTGTGTAATATTATGATGTTCCGTTGTTATTTGTTGTATTTTCCTTCCGCTTTGTACTTGTTATGTTGTTAATTACATCGTGTAGTCGTTAGACAGATGTCATGTCATGTCATTCCTATACTTATGGATGCTTAGTTTATCGGACCAGTGGGTGTCTTGACTAGTCTCGTCCTCACCGGGGTTAGTCTTGATACTTACTGGGCACCGCTGTGGCTTGCTCATACTACTCTTCTGTGCATTTTTGTGCAGATTCCAGGATTTGCATAGCCGGTTTGTTAGTAGCGCGGTTGCTGTTGTGGAGACTCAAGGTAAAATCGCTTTAGCGTTCGCGGTTTTGGAGTCACTATCTTATGTTTCTGTTGCATTGTTGTACTTATTTCTGAATAGTGGTATTTTTAGGAGTTTTAGCGTAGTTTCTCTAAAGCTTATGACTTGTACTTACCGGGTTCTGGGAAGAAGTGTAAAGTGATGAGATTTAATTCAAAAAGCACTTAAACTATTCTTATATTATAATTTATTTTTGTTAATAATAGGCTTACCTATTCCTTAAGACTAGGTGCCATCACGAAACCCAACGGAGGAAAAAATCGGGTCGTGACACGGATGCTGCAGATGCGACTAAGTGACTGCAAAAGCGGATTCACTACCAGATTGTATTTAATTCGAGCATTTTTTCATTTTATCACATTTTGGAGATTGTGAGCTCGATTTTCAACGATTATTTAGAGGATTTTTACCACATGGATTGGGGTAAATATTTTCGACTTGGATTTGATTATTTTACCTGATTACATCTTCGATTTTGGTGTTTTGATTATGAATCTAAAAGAGAAATTGGGGTGCTTTGTCTATACTTTTCTAAAGTGAATAATTGGTTTTGAAATTCTATTCGGAGTTGGATTTGAGTGATATTAGTATGGTTGGACTCGTATTAGAATGGGTTTCTGGAATTTGTGTGTTTTGTCGAGTTTCGGGGTGAGAACTTGGGGTTGAATTTTTTGTTGACTTTGAGAATTTGATTAATATTTGACCTTTATCATTTGGGTTTGTTTCCTATGGAATTATTTGATATTTTTGAGTTGCTTTTGGCTAGTTTCGAGTTGTTTTGAGGTTATGGCACTTCTAGAATATTATTTTAGCTTGCTATTGATTTGGCTTGTTCGAGGTAAGTAACATATTTAAACTTGAATTTGAGAATAACTATCCCTGAGAACTATGATATTTGAGATGGATTAGGGGTGACACACGTGCTAGGTGACGGGCGTGTGTGCGTGCACCGAGGTATCCATGATCCGAGTTGTTCTCAGGCTATTATGTGCCTTATTTTTCTATTGTGCTTCTTTCGTATCAAGTTTTCTCCATTTATTTGACTACGTGAGATATGTTACATCCCTCATTTTTGTAACATTGAAATTTCGTCATAAGTTAACCGGCGTAAGTTCGGGAATGAGATTATTTTGATATTATAAGCATTATGGTATTTCAAACAAGTAATGAGTAAGTTCGTGAAGTTAAGAGAGTAACCAAATCGAAGAAGATGAGTTTGGTCGAAATTTGACATTTTGGGATAAAATACGGTCCAAACTATCGTATTTATAGACTAGGACCATACAAGGTACCACATGACCATTATAGTAAGATGTATAAAGTGTGTTAAAAGTCAGTAGAATTTTAAGTAATTTGACATAATTTTTAATTTTATGGATAATTGGGTATTATGAATTTTTAAGTGGGAGATTAACTTGTAAATTGAATTTTGTGGACAATTGATTATGTAACATTTTGGATAATCACTAGGGGAAACTACTTCCACGTGGATTTGTAGAAGTATGGCAGCAAATTGCCACCTAATTAAGTGGTTAAGGAGGTGGTGGCAAGACTTTAAAGATATGGGTACCCTATCTCATTCTTGTTGGAGAATTATATTAAAAGACCTTTCTTTACGCCACAAAATGCAATGGAAATGTTTTATATTTATTGTGCAATGGATGGAGTTTCAGCAACAAATTCATATGGAATTATCGCATAATAGCAATGTGGGAAATTTGGATCTAAGGGAGTACGGTGCAATCTTTCTCAAGAATATCATACGGAATGTTCTCTATTTCAATCTCGTCGTTACGTGTTTCGTCACGATTGACGTGTGTTAGAAGGATTGTCAAGAGAATCGACTCGAGTATGTTAAGACTATCCCTTTTCTTTTGGCATGATCCATACGATACAAGTGAAACGAGCAAATGCACAATTTCCATAAATGACTATCCATAGAAATGCTAGAGATGCTTATGTTCTTGATTCCCCATGTGTCCTACTATTTTATCATATGTTCATGGGTCTCAGAAAATACGTAAATTGATAAAGTTTACTTCATGATATTAATCAAAGGCATAATAGTATTAGCTTGAAAATTAAGAATATTTTGACGAAGAAGGCTTTACCTCCTCTTACTACGACACTCAGCCTAAATTTGAATTAACGGGAACAGTAAGTAGGAGTATATAATTTCAAATATGGAATACGTAAAATAGACAGCGAATTGTAACTCTTTAGAGCTTCTAAATCTATCTTGTACTCTTTTGGTAATAGTTTGTGGTAATTAATTAATAGTTTATAGTATATAATTATATGTTCTGGCAACGGTCGATTAAAAATAATTATAACTGCTAGTCAAATATATATATATATGGCGGCTATTATTGGAGAGTATTTATACAATATAAAAATGATGTTTCGAGAGATTTTATTGACGTATTTCTCATGCATTGCATTCATTTATAATGTACATTGACCCATGACCAGATGACGTTATATATATATATATATATATATATATATATATATAT
>ML320583.1:0-20101 GCA_005239505.1 Nicotiana paniculata
TAGCTGACATAGGAATAGCTGTCAAAGGAAGAGATTCCGCTAAGATTCTGACTTATTTGGAAAGTAGATTTGCTGCCCCTGCAGACTCTTCTTTTGAAGAATCTGATTCGCTAACATTGATATACTGAATGGTCTTCCTTGCCAACCTTCACTTCTAGAAGGAAGTAAGTAGAAGCTGACCCTCCTACATACATTGCAGGGAAGGACCCCTCCAGTGGCATACTTTATGGAGAAAGGCTTCCATCAGCAGGCAGGTATTTACTTTTCTGAGACCTTCACGTCTTGTTGTCAAACCTTATTCGTATTATAAATTATATCTGCAGTGGAAGTTATATAAGGACGAGATCCTTATGATGAAAATTCTTGTGCTTAAATTCTCCCTTGTGAAATTAAAATTTTTACTATAGTACCAATACGGAGTCATGCCTGTTAGGTTTATTTGGAAAAAATAATTTTGTATAAAATTTTCTGTGCATAAATTGCCAAATTCGTGTTATAATTATTGAGCTTTAACCTACGAGGTAGGTGCTCGCGCATGTGGCGTTAAATGAGACACGTTAATTCGGGTAGATAATTATGATTTCTTCATGTGTCGCATCTCATTATCAGTATTGTGAAGGTTTGAAAGGAGATTATTGTTAACATAAAGTTATTTGATGATTCTGCAATTGATTATGAACAACTATTAAGATCATATTGAACCAAAAGGGTGTCCCATTCAAATGGTCGGACGAGTGTGAGGCGAGCTTTCAGAAGCTCAAGACAGCATTGACTTCAGCACCGGTGTTGGTGTTACCATCAGATTCAGGATCTCTTACGGTATATTGTGATGCCTCCCGTGTTGGGCTCGGAGCGGTATTGATGCAGGATGGCAGGGTGATTGCATATGCATCTCGATAGTTAAAGGTTCATGAGAAGAATTATCATATCCATGACTTAGAGTTGGCAGCTATTGTTCACGCGTTGAAGATTTGGAGGCACTATCTTTATGGCATGCCGTGTGAAGTTTTCACAGATCATCGCAGCCTTTAGTATTCTTTCAAGAAGAATGATCTCAATTTGAGACAGAGGAGATGGTTGGAGCTATTGAAAGACTATGATGTCACTATATTGTATCATCCAAGGAAGGCCAACGTGGTGGCCGATGCATTGAGTAGGAAGGTAGTGAGTATGGGCAGCCTTGCATTTATTCCAATCGGTGAGAGGCCATTAGCTTCAGACATTCAGACTTTGGATAATCAGTTCGTGAGGTTAGATATTTTGCCCAGCAGTGTTTTAGCTTGTACTTTCGCTCGGTCTTCTTTATTTGAGCATATCAAGGATCGGCAAGATGATGACCCGCACTTGATGGTCCTTAGGGACATGGTTCGGCACAGTGGTGCAAGGAAGGTTACAGTTGGAGATGACGGTGTTTTGAGGATGCAGGGTTGAGTGTGTATGCCTAATGTTGATGGGCTTCGTGAGTTGATCCTTGAGGAGGCTCACAGTTCTAAGTATTCTATTCACCCAGATGCTGCCAAGATGTACCAGGACTTGCGGCAGCATTATTGGTGGCGAAGGATGAAGAAGGATATTGTTTCTTATGTGGATCGTTGCTTCAATTGCCAACTGGTGAAGTATGAGCATCAGAGACCCGGTGGCTTGCTTTAGCAGATAGAGATTCCTCAGTGGAAGTGGGAGCGTATCACCATAGACTTCGTTGTGGGACTCCCACAGACCTAGAGGAAGTTCGACATTGTTTGGGTTATTGTGGATAAGTTGACTAAATCAACACATTTCATTCGGATGGCAAATACTTATACCTCGGAGCAGTTGGTAGAGATATATATTCGAGAGTTCCCCTTCACGGTGTGTCTGTGTCTATCATTTCTGATCGAGGTACGCAATTTACCTCGTACTTTTGGAGGGCACTTCAGCGTGAGTTGGGTACACGAGTTGAATTGAGCACCGCATTCCATCCTCAGATGGACGGGCAGTCTGAGCGTACTATTCAGATCTTGGAGACATGCTCCGCGCCTGTGTTATTGACTCTGGAGGTTCTTGGGATCAGTTTTTGCCATTAGCGGAGTTTGCCTACAATAACAGCTACCAATCGAGCATTCATATGGCTCCTTATGAGGAATTATATGGTAGACGATGTAGATCGCCAGTTGGATTTTTTGATCCCGGAGAGGCTCGGTTATTGGGTATAGACTTAATTCAAGAGGCCTTAGATAAGGTCAAGGTTATACATGATCGACTTCGTGCAACTCAGTCTAGGCAAAAGAGTTATGTCGACCGCAATGTTCGTGATGTGACATTCATGGTTGGAGATAGATTATTACTTTGGGTATCACCCATGAAGGGTGTTATGATATTTGGGAAGAAGGGTAAGTTGATCCCTATGTATATCGAGCCATTTGAGATTCTTGATAGAGTGGGGGAGGTGTCTTATAGACTTGCGTTTCCTCCAGGGTTATCCTCTGTTCATCCGGTATTCCATGTGTCTATGCTCCGAAAATATCATGGTGACCCATCACACGTGTTAGATTTCAGCTCTGTCCAATTGGACAACGATTTGAGTTACGAGGAGGAGAAGGTAGCCATTTTAGACCGACAGTTTCGTCAGTTGAGGACAACGAATTTCCCTTCAGTCCGAGTGCAGTGGAAAGGTCATCCTGTTGAGGTAGCTACTTGGGAGTCCGAGTCGGACATGCAGAGTATATATCCCCACTTGTTTGCCAGTTCAGGTAATCTTCTATGTCTGTTCGAGGACGAATGTTTGTTTTACATGTGGAGATTGTGATGACCCAAAGGGCCATCTTATGAATTAAGACACTATTATGAGCTCATTAGCCTAAAATATAAATTTTAGTTAACTCGATTTACGTGCGCAGTTCGGGCATGAAACCGAAAAGCTTTTATGTGAAAATATGAGAAATAATAATTTGGAATTTAAAATTTGGTTTTAGTTGACTTCGGTCAACATTTTGAGTAAACAGACCCGGATCCGTGTTCCGACAATCACGGGAGGTCCGCAGTGAAATATGAGACTTGGGTGTATGCCCGGAATTGAATTCCTAGGTCCCTAGCCTTAGAAATTAATTTTTGAAGAAAATTATTTTGCTGAATTATTAAGGAGATAAAGAAATGAACTAATGTGTGAAATCGTTGGTATCGGGCCCGTATTTTGTTTTCGGAGCCCGGTACAAGTTTGTTATGATATTTAAGTCTTATCTATGAAATTTGGTGAGAATCGGAGTTGATTTGACGTGATTCAGACGTCCAGCTGAGAAATTGTGAAATTGAAGTGTTCTTGAGGAAAATCATGAGTTTGAGGTTAAATTCATAGTTTTTGATGTTATTTTGATGATTTGATCGAACGAGCAAGTCTGTATGGTATTATTAGACTTGCGTGCATGTTTGGTTTGGAGCCCCAAGGGCTCGGGTGAGTTTCGGGTAGGCTACGGAGTGATTAGAACTTAGAAATCTCAATTGTACATTTGGTGTCTGTCACCAGGTCTCTTGTGAGATCAGGCTTCGCAATTGCGAAGTCAACAGACCTGGGAGATACGACATTTTTGTCGCAAATGTTAAGAAGGGATGGGAAGGCCATCCTCATAAATGCGAGTTTTTGACTGCAAATGCGAAGGCCTTCAGATGTCGCAAATGCGACATATATGTCGCAAATGCGAGCGCAACAGGATTTCAAAGGGTTCACAATTGCGAACCCCTGATCTCAATTGCGATAACTGCAGCTTGTTAAGTGAGATTTTAGATGGGATTTTCACCCTTTTTTCAATTCTCTCAAACCCTAAATCTCCATAGGCGATTTTCCAAAGACCCAAACTTCTCCAAATCAATTGTAAGTGATCTCTAACTAATTCCTTTCAATCCTTAACAACTTTTAACAAGATTTCAACCAAGAATCTAGAGTTTCATGGTAAAAAATTAGGATTTTTGGGTAGAACTTAGGAATTTCGAAATTTGGGAATTTAGACCTCGAATTGAGGCCGGATTCCAAAACTTATTGTATATCCGGGCTCGAGGGAGAATGGGTAAACGGGTTTTGGTCCGAACCTCGAGTTTAGATCAATCGGGACCATGGTCGATTTTTGTCTTTGGATGGGAAAACTAAGAAAAATCATAATTTTTCATTAAAGTTAGTTCCTTTAGCAATAATTGATGATATTGAACCAATTATGATTAGATTCGAGTGGATTTGAGGTGAATTCTAAAGGGAAAGTTGTGCTTGAGCATTGAATTGCTTGTGAGATTGAGGTAAGTGTTTGGTTTAACCTTGACTTAAGGGAATATGAATCTCCAACTTAAATGCTATGTGAAATCGCATGTGTATGGTGTATAGGTAATGTGACGAGTATCTATGCACCACCAAATTATTTGTTTAACGTGATCTTTTACCCGTTCCAATCTATTATATTCCTGTCTTAATTGCTTTCATGATTTTGATGCCTCCATGTCTACTTGTTTTCGTCTACTTGTCGTTAAATACTGTTTCACGCATTTGAAAGTATTAATTGTTCCCTTGGCTTCATGGTGATACATAAAAGGTTGAGCTTGTTGACAGTATTTTATGATACATTCTTGTTGGTTTCATTGTGTAATGATAATTTGTGAAACTTCAGAATAGTACAACTTTTGTTTACAATTGTTGAGACAAGAGTACTGCGAAAGACTTTAATCTAATTTGAGAAGCCTCTATTATAATTAATGATATGTGATTGTCTTGTGTGAGCGGGTTGCACGCCGAAACAAGGAGGAATAAGGGTGGGAAGGTGGGATCGGGTTGCACGCCGCAACAGGAGGAATAAGGGTGATATATATATTGAGGAGTAATAAGGGTAGACAGGTGGGATCGGGTTGCT
Source organism: Nicotiana paniculata (assembly GCA_005239505.1). NCBI lineage: Eukaryota > Viridiplantae > Streptophyta > Magnoliopsida > Solanales > Solanaceae > Nicotiana > Nicotiana paniculata. The sequence goes on from ML320583.1 coordinate 4,866, forward strand.
CGCCGCAACAAGGAGTAATAAGGGAGAATATTCATATTTACTTGTTATGTGATTAATAATTGGTCAAGTTTCTTAATTCTACAGTTTCTCTTTATTCTGCTGAGACATAAATATTGTGAAAGACTTTGATCTAATTTGTGGAACCCTTTTATTATTAATAATGAAATGTAACTGTCTGGTGGGAGCGGTTTGCACGTCGCAACAAGGAGTGATAAGGGTGGACAGGTGGGATCAGGTTGCACGCTGCAACAGGAGAAATAATGGTGATATATATAGTGAGGAGCAATAAGGGTGGACAGGTGGGAGCGGGTTGCGCGTCGCAACAAGGAGCAATAAGGGAGGATATTCATGTTTTACTGATTATATGATAAAGACTGGAAAACTTACGGGTTTATTCTATTGTTCCCATACTCTGTTTTTACCATTATTTTAAACTGAAACTTGGAAATTTTCGTGAGGATTGGTTACAGGTGAGATCTGGAAGATTTAACCGAGTTGTTTTATTAGTTGTTGCAAGTTACTGTTTAATTAGTTATTATTCCCTTCTTGCTTTATTATATATTGTATCCAGGTTATGTTATAAAGGCCCCGCCGTAGCCTAGTCACTACCTTGTCGAGGTTAGGCTCGGTACTTACTAGTACATGTATTCGGTTATACTGATACTACATTCTGCACTTCTTGTGCAGATCTAGGTTCCGACCGGAGTTGAGTTATCTAGTAGTAGCTAGGCATTTGTACGGAGACACGAGGTAGATCTGCTGGCGTCCGCAGATTCCTGGGGTTTTCTCTACATTATTTAGATTGCTGTTTATTTCATTCAAAATAGATATATATTTCTTTCAGCCAAATACTTGTTGTATTCTTTAGTAGTTCGTGAATTGTGACTCCAAGTCCAGAGTAGCTAGACATTGGTATTACTTTCGAGTTTTTTTTTCATTATTTCATACATTATTCTGGATTTATTTATCAGATAATATTATACCTAGTATTATGTTTTTAATTGTTTTTTGTGCTGAATCCCTATAACATTGGCTTGCCTAGCAAGTATGGTGTTAGGCGCCATCACGATCCCGTGGGTTGGGTATTTGGGTCGTGACATCTAGGTTCATATAGGTTTCACGAATCATGAGCAAACCTGTTAGAGTCTTGCAGATCAGTGTGGAGACGTCTATACTTATATTCGAGAGGCTATAGGGTGTTAGGAAACTTCTCTTTCTTCATCTCCGATCGTGCAGTCGATGTTCTGCTAAGTATATTTCGATTATTCTATCACCGATAGTGAAAACCCGTGCGACGACATTACCAGAGGTAGAGGGGATGCTCCCTCGATCATTAGAGGCAGAGGTAGAGGTCGGGGGAGGGATAGAGCTCCTATTAGAAGACGAGGGCATCCTAGATTTGCCCCAGTGGTGTCCCTAGTGGATCCGGTGAAGGATTCGTTTTTGAGGAGGAGGATGAGGTTCCTGTAAGTGAGCAAGCCCAGCAGATTTTTTGACCGCACCAGGCTTTCAGGAGGTCATGGTCCGTATGCTGCTGTTTATAGACTCTACGAATCATGCCAGACTATTTCCAGCGGACCTGACCACATCTCAGGTGGGAGGGGGAGAAAAGACCCCTACCGCTCATGCGCCGGGTCACACTATTGTTATTTAGCAGACCCTAGGTGCACTACCTGCGGGCAGGGTTCAGCTGGTTGCACGACTAGAGGAGAGACCGGACCGGCCGCGACCATTGAGGAGCAGAATCAACTGGATAGATTTACTAAGATTTATCCCCCTATCTTTGGCGGTGAGAAGTCAGAGGATCCTCATGATTTCATTGACCATTCCAACAGAAGGCTACATAATTTGGGACTAGTGGAGTCCAATGAGGTGGGCTTCAGCACATTTCAGCTAAAGGGGAGGGCTCGTAGATTGTGGGATTATATCGTAAGTAGGCTAGCATGTCACCTTCCTTGACTTGCGATCAATTCACATATCTCTTCTTGGAGAAGTATATTCCAACTTCTCAGAGGGAGGAGTTACAAGGTTTAGTTTGAGCAACGTCGGCAGGGTCAGATGTCTGTGGCCCACTATGAGACGAGATTTATCGACTTGTCTCATTGTGCAACTATCATACTCCCCATTTATGCAGAGAGTGTAAAGGTTTACTGTGGGCTTGCACTATGAGATTTAGATTTCTATGGCTCGAGAGGTAGAGATGGGGACTTCGTACTTCTACGTCGTAGATATAACTCAGAGGATTAAGCGTATCCAGAGCCATACTAGAGAATTCATTTCAAGGGATAAACGGCCTCGACATTCTGGTAGGTTAAGTGGTTCCCCGTCTGGAGGCAGAGGTCAGTTCATGAGGGATCATCCTAGGAGGCACATGCATTCAACACCACATCCTATTCAGAGTGCTCTAGTGCGGCCCTACTTCAATGTTATTCTATTCAAGGTTCCTCTAGTGGGCATCCAGGTTATTTGAGTCAGACCTAGAGTCAGTAGTTTTCCATTCCGAGAGGTTGCTTGGAGTGCAAAGAGCTGGGTCGCATAAAGAGGTTTTGTCCCAGACTTTGGGGCAAGGCAGTGTAGCAGGACCATCGGCCCATGATTAGTGCACCAGCTGCCGCACCACCCATCTAGGCAACTAGAGGCAGAGGGAAGGTGGATCATAGTCGCCCTAGAGGTGGAGGTCGGTCAGGTGGCACTCCAGCTAGATTATATGCCTTCCAAGACAGACAAGTGGCAATAGCCTTTGACCCAGTGATCACAGGTATTATTACTGTCCGCCGTAGAGATGTTTCGGTACTATTTGATCTAGGGTCTACCTATTTTTATGTTTCTTCTCTCTTTGGTCCTTATCTAGATGAATCTCGTGTGTCCTTGATGTTCCTGTATATGTGTCCACGCCAGTAGGTGATTATGTTGTTGTGGATCTGGTTTACCTATCATGTGTAGTATGACTTTATGTGGGTATGAGACCAGAGCGGATCTTATGATTGACTTTTAGGTCATACTGGCATGGATTAGTTGTCTCTGTACCATGTGTTGACGACCAATTTTGACCCTCTCTTTTAAAATTAATTTATTTATATTTAATAATTTATAATAAATGTTTTGAAAATATTTTTAATCAATCATAGCTATTTTATAAATGAATTAAGTATTAGTGGTGTTGAAATTATTAATTTAGTATTATAATTACAAAATATATCATACATACTATTTCAAGATTATCAATCTATCCTTTATATACATTACATAAGCTTTATAATTAATTTAATAAATTATTCCTTAATTTTTATTTATTTAAATTACTATTTTAATAATTCAAAATTAATGTCATAATTCATAAGACAAAGTATTTTTACAAATAATTAATTACAATGATTAGTAGTGTATTTGATAATGATAATTTTACTATATTTTATTGAAAATAGTTAAGTCTATTTAAATTAATTTTGAAAAGAGTTAAAAAGCTAAAAGGCTACAATTCCAGTCTCTTAGTTAAATCTGAAGTGGCTACTATTTAAATAAAAAACGGCCCAATAACCAAGCCCAAAGCCAAATTTGACGCAGGTCCAACCCCTTTGTCTCCACCTTGGCGATCCCTGTCACCCTCTCTTAGTCAATAAAATCACGCCACATCACACGTCTCTACCACACACCAAAGAAGCACAACTAATCTAAGTCATCCATCGTTTAGATCAATGGCTCCAAATCTATCTATATTTTTCTTTATATTTCAATACCCATCGGATTTAATCGTGGCCGCTGAATCCAAGAGATCAAGTGGCCCACATATTTTCTTCTCAAAAATATTTGAACCTGGAATTATCAGGGCCTTTGATCTTTTAGATCAATAGCCCAGATCCTTTCCCTTGACTTTATTCCTAGAGACGAACTACCCAACCCCAAAACTCTAAATCCCTCATGCATGAGCATTCATGATAATTATTCGAAGAAAGATGTCAAATGCAATTACCTCTAGATTTTCGGTCTTCGTCAGCTATTTTCTCACCTGTAGTGGCTGTCACCGACCCAGGTAAAACTCCCACTAATTTTTCCCCTCTGTTCATTTATGATTTTACTCGATTGTGCTTGCATCACCACTTCTTCGTCACTCTCCACTACCGATTGAATCTGTGAAACCCTAAGGATTCAATAGCCACTATAAATTGGGTCTTTTAATGCTTTCACCAAACACACACAATAAGATACATACGACTAAGGCTTCGAATTCTGAGCTTCATCTTGGTCAGTGTTTGAGCTATTTATTCTTAACGACTACGGAATTCTTGTTTGGTTTGCTGCTCAATAGAAGGTTAGTGCACTCGACCTTTTGTTTTCTTCTAATTGCTAAAACTATGTTTGTTCTACTATCTATTGTTTGTTATTTCAGTTTATAATGTTTTGTTGTTAATCTACAATTGGTTGCCTTTGTTCATGATGTGTTAAAGTCGACTGTTGTACTTAGAAATTTTATGAATTCAAAAAGATATCAATATTTTTTTGCAAGATCATAATGGATACTGCTCTAAGTAACCCATATGATAAACCTTCTATAATCAACTAAAGACTGTTGATGGCTCCACACACTTGTTTGTGACTGTTCTGTCATGGTTTTCTTGTTCACCTTATTGATCATGCATAGCGTTATCTGTTAACCTATACTTGAAGTTATTTGTTTGATAAAACAAACTAAGGATGGATATGAATACCTAGGGTCAAGTATAGAGATGTGCCTTTAAGTTAAGTATGGCAACTTTGAAATGTTTGATTTGCTTTGCTTCTTTAATGTGTTCTCTATGGTTCTGTGACTCTTGAGAAAACAATGTAAGAATCTTTGGTCAACTCCTATAATTGCTTGATCATATTTGTGAGTTTCATTGCATGAGATAATGCTTGGAGGTAGCTATAATGGTTTCTATTGAATCTCTGCATCCAAATGTTGTCTACTGATATCTACTTAGCCTAAAGCCATGCAAGAAATCTGACTAATTTTGCATCTGTTATGACTAAGTACCATTTGTTGAATTTGGTGTTGCTAAACTTCATGATGTTAGACTAGCTTAAATGGATATGAATCTTAAGAAAAGACAGAGTTACCATTCCCAGTTTGGGCATATTAAACTCATTTATTAGAATGACTTCCTTTCTAACATGATTTTGTGATTCTGTTAAACCTCCTGGCTGTATAACAAAGTTTTGATCTCACTATGCAAACATGTCCTACAATAACTAGATTCCTGTACTTATCCTTTGTGTATTATGATAGTTCCTATACACATAGCTTAAGCTAGGAAGCTTGGTTAATATGTGTTTATGTTGTTTTGATGTTTCATCTGTTGTGTTAGAGTGCTAAAACTAAGTTTCACCATAGCTGAATTCCCATATTTGACCTGCATAACATATCCTTGATATAATGTTTCATTGCCTTTTCTGAACTCATATAGTGACACTGTTAGTCTGATTTCATGATACTGCATCATGTTTGTGATAGTGTAGCCTTGTTAAATGTCCCATGTATACTCTCTCTCTCTTTGATATCTTGCACTTATCTTGCTCTTCAACAACCCATGTCTTTCATGATCATGTAGTTGCCTACATTATTCTTAAAACTTCATCAAGCTCGCGTTAATGAACTAGGCTTGGTTTATGAATCTTAAAATGAACCTTTTGTTGTTGCCTATTTTGATTGAGTATAGTAATATGCTTTGTTCCCAATAAGATTGGGATGAGTGTGAAGTTAAGAGCTTTTAGAAGGAAATAACCATGTCATTTGCTTAGAACGAAATTGAACTATTAACTTGCATCTTTGTCATTATCCTTTAGAGGTTTCAATTGAAGTTTTTAGCTTGTACACATACTAGAAGATAAGATTTAGTTAAGACAAATCCTTGACTAATTTAATTAAAATCTGTTAAGAGGATGTAGTCATAACTAGGGACTTTTATAAGTTTGAACTATGTGCTTTCTCTAGTCTTAAGATACATGATCAGATGTATGGGTTTCTAAAGTAACATGCTAGTGCTCTTTTCCCTGTGTGTGCTTGAAACTAACTTCTTTGAGGATACCTAAATATGTTAGAATATTCACAGTGAGTCATATACTTATGTTTGAATTGTGGTTACAACAATGTGATTGGATGTCTTATGATCCTGGTGGTATCCTATATAGCTGTTGTGAGAAATGTATATATTCATGTGGATTGGTATCATTGTGGTTTGGGGGTTTACATCGAGTGCCTCAGTAGCACCTAAACCTGTAGAGAAGAGTAAGTGTGAGTAGTTAAGGGGTATTTAGGAGTAAAGTTTAGTTCTTGGTTGAGCTATTCTCCCTCACACAAGCACTGCTCGGGACCTTGAGACCCTTGGGAACTTTGAAGTGCTAGGTATCCAAAGAGTACCTTGGCCATGAATGGGATTCTACCCTTAGCCTATAATTAATTTTCATTAATTAATCCCTTTAGGTTTAGTGTTCAATGAAAACAAAGGCTTTCATTGTAAAATACTTTACCATCTGTGACTCCACACTAATCTTCACCTTCTAGATTACTATTGATTGTCATAATTTATCTTGGAACCATACTAATGTTATTCATGTATAATTATGTATATTGGGCACCATATCTAATGAATTTCTTATATTCTTGTACATGTATTTAAAACTAGGTCATTCGAGTTCTCAAAGAACTCAGGCCCAAGTTTTTTACCTGCACCTTTTGGAGTCTGAAGTTGCTGTTGTTCGTCCTTGTTACCTGCTGTGCCTGCTTTCCTTCAGGCCCAAACCAGAGTCCAATCCTCTCCTTTATTAATTTATTTAAGTTTACTGATGTTTTACACATGTATATAAAACTTACAATATTTGATTGAATGTTTTTACTTTATATCTTTGACTTGTGTTAACAATCTAGGAAAGCCCTAAAGAAGATACGATTAAAAGAAGTATTGAGATTTAGTAGTAGGTAATTCTTATTTTATAATCGCTTATACAATTCATCTCTTAACCTTTACTAACGATTTTTCATGAAGTCTTTTGAAGCTAAAATAGTCATTGCGAAGGTCGACAGTCTTCTCTTTTCAAAAACCAGAAACAAAATCTAAATTTTGGTCTTCTTAAATTAAGCTTTTCTACAAGAAAAAGAGAAAGAGTGTTGTTGCAATGCCAAAAATTTTCAGACGGTTTCTTCAAAAATAAAGTGTGAGATTTAAGAATCGAGGTATACCTAAGCCCATTTCATTGGACACTCTTACTTTATTAGAGTTATGAATGGCCATATCATTTTAAAAGACAAAGAGTATTTTATAACTTAGTCACTTATCACAAGGTTTCGCTAACACAAACATTATAGATTTACTTTTTCAATCACATAGATGTAAACATTTTCCTAAAGGCTTTTATAAATATATACCTTTTTTTTTTCAAAATTACATATCCTATTTTTAAGTGATAACCTTTAAAACTAGGTTTACAATGAGCTACACTTTTAGCACTTGTTAAGCAGAATATAGACAACTAATTTTCTAACCCTAGTCATAGTCCTATTAGGCTATCTCAGGTAGAATTTAACGGGTGCCTAACACATTCTCCTTAAAAGAAAAAGGGACTAAAAATCTCACCGGTTAGTAGACTAATAGAGAAATGATCTTAGTAATTAAATAGGTACCCTAGTATACCTTTACATATTAGGTGGAGACTCTCTTTTATCATCAGCAAGGAAACCATTAGTTGAATCTTGTCTTGACTCGTGCAAAATAGGGTGCAACAACATGGAGACTCTACTGGGGTTCATACTTAGGTTCTGACCTTGGCATGCTTAGATTAGACTTGGAATTTAGGATTGTTATACACTGCTTTAACTATGTTTGATCTGTTACTGCTTTATATATATTGTCATCACACTCTTTCCGATCGAGCCTTGGCAGTACACTATCACACACAATGGCACGCGAGGGCTGTCTACCCTACATAACCTTCTTTCAAAATTCTTTAGTTTTAGAAAATGGCTTTGTCAGGTCAACTGACATAACTTCTCGCAGTATTCAGTACAACTCAAAATAAGGAAACACTCTACTCTAGTAAACATAGGTCATATTGCATAAACCTTAGGTGGGTCGGTCCTCGACATCTACACACAATTAGTAAAGCCACCCTAATGTCAATGTGTCATGCACCCAACAACATGACTTTTGTGGAAAGACGAACCAATAATGGCAAGCCACTTAAGATCCGAAGCAAACACTAATCAAACCTATTTTCTCTACCCTCTTCATAAATGGAAATCAACCAAAACATCCCTGAAATCAATATGGTGATGGGAGAACTGCACAAGCTTAATCAGTGGTGGAAGAACATCCGCCAAGAGCATGGAGACGAAATCAGGGCTCACTAGGAGCATTGACTGCCTTGCTAAACATCCGAGCTGACAAGGTGCTTACTCGCTTGCTGATAGAGTTCTGAGACCCGGCCAAAGTAGTTTCAAGTTTGCTGATTTTGAGTTGGTACCAACGTTGGAAGAAGTCACCAGTTTCACAGAACTGCCATTTACTGGGAGGAAGCCGATACTACCGGTCACCATGCTTTGGGTTCCTTGATGCTTTGGGTCTGGAAAACAATCAGGTGAACATCGAAGATGGATGGGTAAGCCTGGACTAATTGTTCGACAGGTTCGGACATCATGAAAGCTATGAATGGTACTTGGGAAAGTGTCCGACCCATAACCTTCTCTTTGGCGCTGTTGGGACCACTAGTTTTCCTGCAAAGAAGAGGACAAATCAATATCAATTTGCTGCATGTGGTTTTACAAACATTCTTAGGCAACCTCCAATTTTCAACCAATTTTCCATCGATTCTTGCTCAAATATTTGAAGATTAACAAGGAAAAACTCACTAGGTCTTCATCCTAGAGGTAAGGTTCTAGACCCTAGTCCTTAAATTCAAAATTTAACTAAAAGTGAGTCATTAGCAACACAATTCGTGGGTATGGGAGTTGTTTATCTTGCATGCATTTTTTATCAAAGGGTGTAGGAAGATTGTGAGCTAAAAATGATAAAGAATGGGTTGTGGGATGATGGAACCTTTCATAAAAGGACCTTAAAACCTTAATGCACACCTAGTGTTTGACAAAATGCTCAAATGAGCTAGAATCATGACCATCTTCCTAATTTTGGTTTAATTTGTTATATTTCTGAAATAGATTGAAGTTGCTAAAAATTTCGGAACATTTTAGAGTTTATGGAAGCTCAACTGAGGTATGTTGGCTAAACCCCTTTCTTAGAACTGAATTCTACAGTGTTCATGTAAGTTATGTAAGACCCGAGTTGATCATTATAAAATTGGTTATTCTGAGTAAACTTGTGTTGAAAGATATTGTTCAATATGTGTTCCAAATGATTTTATCATGCCATGTTATCATTTGAGGATATGTTCAAATTATGGGCTGTGTGTTGTAAATGTTACGACTTCAAGTCAAATTTGAATGAAGGTTATCATGCCAAATTAGTTAAAAAATCTCTACATTTCTAAGACTCTTAATTGGTCACATGTATATCTAAAGTCTTGAATTGAAAAGTCTTGTTGCAGATAATGATAATGATATGTGAAAGTAAAAATGGAACATGAAATATGAAATACGGACAAGTGCCAAGAAGGATATTATAATTGTAACCACTAATGCCAACGAATTAAAAAGATGTGAAAGAAGTATGAAGTGAGATGATTGATAGAAAAAGGTAATGTCTCGGGCGAGACATCCTAGCTGATCGAGCCGTGATCTGACGCCATGCCGAACACATGGTGGTGATTGTGCTGGAAATTGTAATTGACATTGTGATTATAGTTGATATCTCAAATGAGGTGGCCTAGCCGATTGGGCCGTGATCGGACTCCGTGTAAAAGTACGGTGGTATTGTAAATGATGGTATATCAAGCCTAAAGATCTCCCAACCTAAAAAAATATGGAAATTTACTTGAAACATATGTGGTTCTTAACTTGATGTTTTGGTATTGTTTGAGGCTTCTATTGATTTCATGATTGTTCTCCTGTGTATTATTATTCACTCTATTAAGATGGTGTTTAGTTATACATAATAGTACTATTCGATACTACTAACGTCTTTTTTGCTGGGGGAGCTGCATCTTTAATGGATGCAGGTGGTTCAATAGCAGGCAACATTGACCATTGATAGCAGTACACCCTCCTCCCAGCAGACTCGGTGAACCCCACTTCATTCCGGGGTTATACATCTTTTGTTTATAATATTATCACGTTTTTGAGGTATAGTCGGAGCCTTGTTTACGGACTACTATCGTACTCCTTGTAATTATTAGAGGCTCCCTAGACATAGTGTGGGTTGTATATAGGTGCTGGGAAATTCAAACGTGTTATGTTGTGTTTGACCCATTTATTCCACTTTAGCCTATGAAAAATGTGCGTATTTTGAGACATTAAAAATGAAGTAACTAATGGAAATGATTTGGTATAGTATACACGATCTCCCTATTGTCTAACTAATGTGAATGTATTCTCTTTGTCATGAGTGAGTTTGGGTAGAAAGTATCTAACAGGCTTGCTCGACCAGGTTCACTCGGTTGAGCGGCAGTCGCGCTCCCCGCGTTTGAGGCATGACTTGGGTGTATCCTAATACCAAGGATAAAGAGTCTTTAGGAGGAGTGAAATGATCTAGTCACAGTGCCAATAGGTCAGAATTCACAGTGCACTCCGGAATATTATGTTTGGATCAATGAAGAAGATGAGCTAGCCCGACCAAGCAGGGAAGGAATAGCCTGGCTGGAGGACGCAGTGACGGCTTTGTAATTCTATCATGAAATATTGCCACAATACCTCGTGAATACCTCTACGCATCGCCAAGTGGTCCCGGGGTCAATTTATCGCATGTTGTCACCTACCGAGGATAATGATCGAGTAGTTGAATGCATACAAATTGAGTCTGAGACAGAACCAGGGGAAGACCCATAGGAAGATCCTGAGTTCAATGATGATGAAAAATAATTTGAAGAAGACCTGGAGGAAGAACCAAAATAAGAAGAAGAGATGGGAATGATTTTGGGGATGGTTATTAGAAGTTGGTTGATTCACCCATTTTTCCCACTTTGCATCTTTTGTATTGAACCTTTCCATTCCCTAATGGAAAGTTTGTTTGAGACCATGTAATCCTACGAATGTTGGAAACAATGATGTAACCTTTGCTCCGGCCTATTACTATCCAAATACTATCAACGAAAACTAAAATTTGCTTCGGATATGAATGTGTAAAATTTAATTGTTTGTCAAATATTCGTGACTTAGGCCTACCTTCGACAAAGAGAGGTCCTGCAAATTTTTGGGAACACGCTTGCCTGAATACGTGAACTAACTGCTCTATGTGCCTATACTTGTGCAAATACTGAAACTGGCTCATGTTCATTTTCTTTTCTTTTCTTGTATTACTTTATAATTATTCCCCAAAAGAAAGTTGGTTTGTGTTGACCCAAAACTGGCGGAACCACGATACAACTTGAGATTGAAAGGGAAGATGTTTACGACAGATAACCCGACCGAACACGTACTAGTAATAGCTGATAGCCCGGGGTGATCTGGAGAGAAGGATGATACGCGGAATGAAAAATGTGTGGCCAGGATGGCCCAAGAAATGGAATCATTGAGGGAGGAAGTACAACACAATCGGGAATTGGAGCATCTGTCCATGACGACACTCCCACAACCACATCGTTTTCTCTAGATTCAATCCAACGCCACTTTCCTTCCACTACCTGCCAAGCAAACAATGCCCCAACTTTAGTCCCTGCCACCCGATTATACCCCTAGTAGTCCCTGCAAACCCACCAAACCCTCCTATATACACCCCTTACGTACCAAATTACGTTCAAACACCTCAAAACACACCACTTGCTACCAACACAGTTCATACGCCTTCTCGTGATGGCATCACCTTTACCACTAGCCAAAACCAGCACATGCCTGAGGCACACAACACTGTACATAAGTGATATGTTTCTCCCGTATATGATCTTTCAGAACCCACCTTCACAACGCCTGTGACGGTCAAGTTTCCTTATGAAGTTGATCAATATTCCAAAATGGAATGGGAAGCTAAGTATAAGGAGGAAGAATCGGTGTCCGAATAATTACGAGCATTGAGAAAACAAATGAAGAACCTTCAGGTCGCTCGAGAGAGCGAAAGTCTAGATTATGAGGATCCGTGGGTCTACCCTGATGTGGACATGCCGATAGGGTACAAGCCTTTGAAGTTTGATATCTTTGATGGGACAGGTGATCCCCATGCACACTTGAGAGCCTACTGCGATAAGCTAGTTGGAGTGGGAACAAATGAGAAGTTCAGGATGAAGCTATTCATAAGGAGTTTAACAGGGGAGGCACTTACTTGGTACACTCTCCAAGATCCCCAAGACTGGAGGGAGTGGTAGGATATGACAGAAGATTTCATGAGCTGCTTCCGGTTCAACACAAGAAATTATCCCTGACAAGTTCGCTCTAGTAAACTTGCAAAAGAAGTCGTGCGAATCATTTTAAAGGTATGCACGCCGGTGGAGGTCGGAGGACGCCAGAGCATAAACCCCATTAGATGACAATGAGTTGACTAAGTATTTCATCGGGGCTCACGAAGGGATCTACTTTGAGAAAATGATGGGCATGATGGGGAAGAAGTTCCCCGAACTTGTTAAAATGGGAGACTTTTTAGAGGAAGGTATAAAGTCCGGCTAGGCACAATCTATGGCCGCATTGCAAGCAGCTAGCAAAGCAATCCAATCCGGTTAAATAGGTAGCGAAAAGAAGAAAAAGAAAGAGGTATAACAATCATTCCCTATTACCAGTCCAATCCACACCATGGAAACAACTTTTACACTCCAAACAACCATTACCCACACCCACCTACTTATGCTTCAGTATACAACACACAACCATACTACAATCCCCAAACTCAATACCCACCTCGCACCCATACAAATCCAAATCCACCACGACCATGCGCTCTAGTCCAAACTGACACTCATCAAAATCGACCCACCTATGCACCCCGACCTCGCCCAAATTTTGAAGAAAGAGGTCCTAGTAACTACACCCCGATTGCTGAACCTTTAGCTCAATTGTTTGAGAGATCGAGAAGAGAAGGTTTGATACATTCAATAGAAGGAAGGGTTCCTGAGTATTCTTCAAAAAACTTTGATGCAACCAAACAATGCGTTTACCATTCAAACGAACCGGTGCATGATATCTAGGATTTATTCAAACTGAAAAATGAAATTGAGTCACTGATCAAAAGTGGATCCATTCAGTGCACCCCAGTTGTGCCTAATGTGAACCGTAACTCGTTTCCAAACCAACAGAATCAAGAATCTACTATGATCACCCTGGATAAGAATATGACTGAAAGAAACCATCATCACAAGAGGAAACACTGAGGCTACAAGGGTCCCACCTTGAAGGGCTCCAATGATCACAGTACAGTTAAAACCTACAGTGATGGTCCAGACTTACCGGGAAGTCCACCGCTACTATTAGGGATGAAGAGGATCGGGAATATAAAATAGTCTCGTGGACATATTGGTAGAAAAGGTAATCCATAATGACAGATTGTGCACTGACTCATGCAATGATTAGGTTAGGGAGGTGTTACGCTCTTGAGGATGCAAATCGAGGGAATCCAGGAAGGGACTAGATTCAGAGAAGGAAAATAACAGATTGGGAGGCCACATAATTCTGGAAGAAGATGTCAATGAAAGAATACTCCATGGAGGAACAAATAAAGAAAACCCTGGTGCAAATATTAATCATGGATCTACTGATGAGTTGTGACAGTCACAGAGATGCCCTGATGAAAGTTTAAGTTGGGTGAGTGTGCCAAGCAATGCCACCAACGAGGCACTGGAAGTAACCATCAAGAAGATAGTCGAAGCAAATATGATCACTTTTCAAAGAGATGAACTTCCTATAGAGGGTGTGGGTCACAACAAAGATTTACAGATCGCCGTCAAATATGGGGATAAGGTGGTGTCCTGAGTACTTGTTGATAAAGGATCATGAGTCAATATCTACCCACACTCTACCCTATGAGAGCTGGGTATCCATCTGAGAGGTAAAGAAAGTCATGTGAGGGTAAGAGCTTTCAACGGGTCACAGAAGGACGTCATTGGATAAATCTATTTGGCTCTACAAATTGGACCAGTTGAGTTTCCCATACTCTTTCAAGTGATAGATATTTCATATTTATACACGTGTTGCTAGGAAGACCTTGGATACACATAGCAGGGGCAGTCCCGTCTCCTTACACCAGTGCATGAAGTTCGAGTGGGGTTGCCAAGAGATTGTAGTCCACGGCGAATGGAGCCAGTCAGCTTACCTAGAACATGCAGTCTCGTTCATAGAAGGATTAAACAGGGTCATTTTTCATGCGGTTGAGATCATGCAGACAATAGAAATAGAAGAGGCCAAGAAAAATCTAGGAATGCGGTCACTATACCGATCAAAGAAGGCCATGAGAGAAATGATAAAGTATGAAAATAGGCCAACAGGGATGGGAGCCCGATTAGGCGGGATCACAGAGTCGAGTGGGCAGAAAGGTAGATCCAGCATAGGGTATCAGCCTCCGACTGAGAAGACTTGTACCGGTAACTTCCAGAAGAAAGCTTATGTTCCATAGCGTGTTTCGGGTACGGGTCAGAGCTCACCACTAGAGGACGACTTTGGCGATGGAATGGGAAGGTTGTTCGTGACCATGATCAAGGAATGTTGTGACAAAGTTAATATCAAGACACCAACCATTCACAATGTCGAACAAGGAGAGGACTTGCAGAATTTGACAGCCACGTCTTTGGTTCGCCAGGAGTCTTGGTAGTGTGGAATTGTAATTTTTTTAAAACAAGCGCACGATTGTTGGTCCCAAACGCACACGCAAGTATACCTGGTCGTAACTAGTAATATAATGTTAAATCGAATGTCGAACCCACAGGGACTTGCGTAAACTACTTGTTGAATCACTCCAATTGTTATTTAATCGAGCCAAAACAAAATCCAGGAATGTGACTAATTTATACTACGATTCTATGAACAAACTAATTATCAATTAACAAGAATATTGTTGTGTGTATTCAGTAGAGACAAATATTTCAGAGTTGTGATCAATTCACCACTCGTATTGCATTCTAATTAACTCTCCCTTTCATATAATTCACTCATGGTTGCTAATTAATCGATAATTGCTCTCGTA
>ML320583.1:20122-56761 GCA_005239505.1 Nicotiana paniculata
GATGTTTAATTAAGCACGGTGACTAGGTATATTCCTATCCTAACCACAAATTCGCTCCCCTAAAGGGTTAAGATCGCACTCTCTTCAATCCTTCTCTAATCTATATACGGATTTCCCAAGCATAACATAGATAGTATATAGAACCAAATTGCTGGCGAAACAATTAAGCAATTAAACGCAGAATTAAAGAAACAATCATATATTGAGTGAACTATAATTAAGTTTAAGTTAATGTCGAATAACAATACTCATGGCTAAACCACAACCCCAGAACAATGGGTGTTTATCCACTCATACTAGAATCAAACAATTGCATAAGTTTTTCATAAATGGAAAATACTAGATTAAGATGAAGAAAACTGATAATCCTTTGCTTCCTCAATGATCTTGTGTGTATATTATCTCTAAAAATGGCATCCTCTCCTAAAAGTTGTGTTTTTGCATCTATTTATATGTTTGGGATAAACCCTAAACCTGTAGGAGACTTCTATTCAATCCGGGAAACACTTAAAACCTTCAAAACTCGGAATTTACCGGACCAGGGACCCAGGCGTTAAGCCCCAAAAGCCCAGCTAGAGCCTGGGTAGGCCAACGTTTGGGCTCTAACGCCCCATTAACTCCTGGGCATGGCTGGCGTTTCGTGTATAACGCCCCACTAACGCCTGGTTAAGCTAGGCTTTTGGGCCAAAATGCTCGGCTATGGCCCGAGTCACTCCTTTTCGATTGTTGAGCGTATTTTTGACGTTTATGCACCCATTTAGCTCGGTTTCCATCTCCAATTCACCTACACATGAAAGAGACTCCATTATGCACATATGACGTGTACTTTTATCACAAAAGCACATAAAATGTAAGGTGCATAATGCTTAAAACTATGGATTCTAGCCACGCATCAACGATCGATTGAGGCTTGAACCATGCATGCACTCTTTTGTCATTTGCCTCCTTGAACGCTTAGGCGTTCCTATTTTGACGAAATAAAAAGAAATGCTTTCTTAAAATTATTGCAAAATTATTTAACGCATTTATACCTAATTTTCTTTTCAGTAATCAAAATGATAAAAACCCGTGTTCAGCGATTATGACATGTAATGAAACCCTCGAGCAAAGCGATCCAGATTATGAGGAATACGAAGAAAGCATGATGCCAGATAATATCCCATAAGATATCGAATAGATGGAAAGCTAGAAAAAGCCTAACCTTGAGGAGAATGAAGTAGTCAACCTGGGAAGTGAAGAAGACGTGAAAGAAACCTGAATCAGCATCCATTTGGAAGAAGAGAAGAAAGAAGAATTGGTCAAGCTCCTTCTACAGTACATCAGCATATTTGCATGGTCGTATGGAGACATGCCTGGGTTAAGTATTGACATAATTTTGCATCGATTTCCTACCAATCTTTCTAGACCACCAGTCAAACAAAAACCTAGAAAATTCAAGCCGAATTTGAGTTTGAGGATAAAAGAATAAGTAACCACGCAAACGTAGTGAGGGTCACCAATTATCCCACATGGTTGGCGAATATTGTATCATTACCAAAGAAGGATGGGAAGATCAGGAGGTATGTGGATTATCGAGATCTTAACACGACCAGCTCGAAGGACGATTTCTCTTTACCAAATATTCATATCCACATCGACAATTGCGCGAAGCATGAACTGCAGTCATTCATATTGTTTCGGTGGATACCATTAGATCCTGATGCATGAAGAAGAAGGAGAGAAGACAACTTTCACTACACCTTGGGGAGTTTACTGTTACAACCATTCAGCCTCAAGAACGTTGGTGCTACTTACGTGAGGGCTATGACAACCCTCTTTCACGACATGATTCAAAAATAGATCGAGGTATATGTGGATGACATCTCATCAAGTCTCGAAATATTTCAGAACATTTAGAGACCTGAAGAAGCTTTTTGAATGCTTGCGGACGTATAGTTTGAAGTTGAACCATACAAAATGCGTATTCGGAGTCCCTCCTATAAAATTACTAGGTTTCATCGTAATCAGGAAAGGGATAGAACTGGATCCTTCAAAGATTAAAGCCATTCAATAGTTCCCACTGCCCAAGGGCAAGAATGATGGGAAGAGTTTCATTGGTAGGCTAAATTACATCAGCAGATTCATAGCCCATTCCACGGTATTTGTGAACCTATATTCAAGTTGTTGAAGAAGGATGCTACTACAAAATGGGCAGAAGAGTGTCCAAAATCCTTCAACAAGATTAAGGAGTACTTGTCAAATCCATCAGTGTTGGTTCCCCTTGAACCCAGTAACCGTTATTGTTATACCTGTCTGTCTTGGACAGTGCATTTTCATGTTTGTTAGGACAACATGAAAGACCGAGAGAAAAGAGCAAGACATCTACTACTTAAGTAAGAAGTTTACACCCTATGAGGCCAAATACACTTTGATAAAGTGCACTTGCTGCTCCTTGACTTGGATCGCCCAAAATTTGAGGCATTACATGTCAGCATACACCACACATCTAATATCTCGACTTACCCGCTCAAGTATATCTTTCAGAAGCCTATGCCTACGGGAAAACTAGCCAATTGGCATATTCTTCTCAATGAATTTGACATTGTGTACACAACACAGAAGGCCATCAAAGGACAAGCTTTAGATGACCACCTTGCAGAAAATCTAGTAGACAATGATTATGAATTGCTCACTACATATTATTCGGACGAAGAAGTGTTGTTCACCAGAGACAACGTTGCTGATTCATACCCAGGGCAGAGAATGTTCTTCGACGGAGCGACAAATTTCAAAGGAGTAGGAATTAGAGCAGTCCTAATTTCAGAATCAGGACAACATTACCCAACATCGACAAAGATAAGGTTCCCTTGCACCAATAATATGGCCAAGTATGCAACATTTATCCTCGGGATTAGGATGGTGGTTGACATGAACATCAAGGAGATTTTTTTCATAGGGGGTTCTGGTCTGTTGATACTTCAACTTCAAGGAGAATGGACTACCAATAACGTCATGATCCTTCCATACCTACACTATGTAGAATATCTATGCAAGAAGTTCACAACGATCGAGTTCAAGAACATTCCTATGATCCAGAACGAGTTTGCCGACACTCTCGTAACCTTGTCATCCATGATCCAGCATTCAGATAAGAATTACATGGACCCTATCGATATAGAGATCAGGGATAAACATGTGTACTGTTTTCATGTAGACGAAGAGCCAGACGGGAAGTCGTGGTACTACGACATGAAATGGTTCCATGAATCAAGAGAATATCCAGAGAATGCTACTAATAGCTAGAAGCAAGCGCTCAAAAGGCTGACAAATCACTTTTTCCTCAACTGGGAAGTCCTAAATAGGAGGACCCCAGTCTTGGGTCTGTTAAGATGTGTAGAATCCATTGAAACAACAAGACTAGTAGAAGAAATACATCTAGGAATGTGCGTACCCCACATGAACGGCTTCACCTTATCCAAGAAGATTTAACAGCCGGATACTTTTGGATGACCATTGAAAGCGATAGTATCCGCTATGTGCATAAGTGTCACCGGTGCTAGATCCACGGGGATTTCATCTGGGTTCCAACTAATGAGTTGAATGCTATGGGTTTGTCTTGGCCATTTGCCATATGGGGCGTGGACGTAATCGGACCTATAGATCCCGTTGCATAAAATGGGCACCATTTTATCTTGGTAGATATTGACTACTTAACCAAATAGGTCAAAGCTTCTACATACAAAGGTCGTCACAACGAAGGTAGTGGCGAATTTCGTCCGTAACAACATAGTCTGTCGGTTTAGGATACCAGAGTCATCATCACTAACAACGCAACCAATATCAACAGTGATCTCATGAGGGAAATTTGAGAGAAGTTCAACAATCATCCACCGTAACTCTATAACCTATAGATCACAAATGAATGGAGCAGTTGAAACAACAACAAAAACATCAAAAGGATTATATGAAAGGCTTTACTAGATTATTGGACCACCATGAAGACCTCCACTGGGGAAACATGGTGTATGGATTTGAAGTTGTGATACCCGCAGAGGACGAGATACCATCTTTAAGGGTCATTCAAGAAGCCAAGTTAGATGACGTAGAATGGATACGGGTCAGGTAGGAGAAACTCATGCTCATTGACAAGAAGAGAATGGACACAGTATGCCATGGTAAGGTATATCAAATAAGGATGGCCAGTGCATCAAACAAAAGGGTGAAGCCTCGCAAATTTATAACAGGGTCGTTGGTTTTGAAGAAAATATTCCGTCATCAAGAAGAGCCAAAGGAATGTTAGCGCCGAATTGGCAAGGTCCTTAAGTGGTCCACTGAGTGTTGTTGGGAGGAGCTCTAATATTGTCATAGTTGGACGGAAGAGTTAGCACAAAGCCTATCATCTTAGACGCAATCAAGAGATACTACATTTGAAGATAATAGATATAGGTTTTGGTTGTAACATAACTACGCTTGACCTAACTTCCTACAGAGATGTAGGCAACCCACGTAAGGTCAGGTTGTTCTCTCTCCCCTGCATTTTTTAATAGAAAATCCAAATACCATTTTGTATATACTTAGAACTATACCATGACTTGATTTCCTTTGGAAGGAATAATACGTAGGCAATCCTCATCGGATTAAGTCATCTTTTGTAAATAGCCTGATCCTATTTGGATATATAGGCAGTCTGAGTCAGACTCGACCTCTTAATTTTCAATCTCATCATTTTGCATCTGTTGTAATCGAACTATGTTTTGACCTGATTCCATTTGGATACGTAAGCTTCCTGAGTCAAGCTTGGTCATCATCATCATATTTTCTTTATCATTACTTACGAACTACGTTCAGACCTGATTCCGTTTCGGATACGTAGGCAACCTGAAAGGGTTCCGTCATAACCCTAGCAAAACCTTTGTAATGTATTGGTTTAGATTAGGATGCAAACGTAGCGGAAAGAATCCATGTTGTCGGAAGCATCTTAGAGGATCAACATCAACATGATAGAGTCTTTAAGAAATAACGTTCGCGCCATAAGGACTTCCAAAACATGTCATAATCCGGAACGAGGGCATTTAAACAAAGATTATTCAAAGGTTTTCAAAAATAATATATATATATATATATATATGTCATAAATTTTCCACCTACCGACACAAACCAACATCCCTTCCAAGACTACGGTCGACACAAACCAACACCCCCCCTCCCCCCCGGCTAAGAGTTTTTCCTTGAATGTAGGGCCAAAAGGACATAAAGAAATGATGGAAAATACTGGGGCAATGAAGAATCGCTACTCTCTCATAACTATCATCCCTATTTCCTTATTAAAATATTCCCTTACATATAACTAAAACAAACTCTTAGATACTTTGCAGGTCTTTCGGAACAAGAACGCCGATGCAAGCAGAGCATATTGTAAATAGCAAACTGCCTGCTCAAATAAAAGGAGCATGTTGTATATATCAAGTCGCTAGATTCTCCAATCAAAACCCTCTATATAGCAATTGCCTGCTCAATCAATCGGCGTGCCCTATACAAATCGAGTCGCTGGCTTTGCCAATTGAAGCCCTATATATAGAAAACTGCCATCTTAATTAATCTGCCATGTTTAAATCGAGCCTTCGGCTTTGCCAATCTAAGCCATGTATATTGCATATTGTTTGCTTCGTCAACGGGAGCGTTCCGCACCGCTACTCTGCCATATCGGAGATCAGAATAGATAGCTACAAACCTCATCACAAACATTCCACCAATCGACGACCGCAATTTAGTTTCGCAGTCAAGATTACCTCTTGGTCATGCTCCTTATTTCATTATTTTCATCTGGCATGTTTTGGCATTTTTCTCATGTAGCTTATAGATATGATTACATTTTCAAGTCAGAAACTCCCATCGTGCGGAGATACTTTACATTTCAGCGCAACCACTCTCATCACGCAGAGATAATTTACATTTCAATGCAACTTCTCCCATCAAGTGGAGATGCATTCTACATTACAAGTCAACCTATCGCATCGCGCGAAGACACTCCTGACACGAGGAGACTTAATGCTCCGACAACTGCGGAATGGTACGCAACCCGGATAACAATCGAGTCAAATTCAAGTATCCCGTCATCCCAATCCCAAATAACGGCTAGCCGGAAGCCAGGCATTATCATTCCTACTTCATTTACATCCCATCTTAACATATTCTACATTGCAATATATGGGTATGTGTATTTTGTTTTGGCAGGAACAAACATCACAATGTGCAACTTCTTCTAAGCAGCAAACCAAGCTACATTGTTGTAAGGGAAAACAAACTCAAAAACGGGCCAAGGATCCGAGATCAAGATCAAATATGATTAGTAGAACTCTAATTCTTCAAATCAAACCACAATTCAGAAGCTATCATGGGTACCAAATCTTCCGTCTCGCAGTATCATCATAATAGAATAGTGAGGCAATTCATGTGAGCCCCCCCCCCCCCCAAATCTTCACTCAAGAACTACATGAGGCCTGATCCTCGTTAAGCCTGAGGTATGTAAGCAATTCAAATCGAGAATTCATCCCTAACTCCCCAAAATCCTCTCAAAATCTTCGTTAACTCCTAATTATACAACTCGTAATCTTCCTTAAACTCATATACCATTTCTGCAATGTATGCTTGAGGTAGGGACAAAATGGTCTTGGTTCGATTTCTTTGCCCTAAAACTCTTTCATCGTCCCGGTCAAAGAGGGGCAGCTGTTGATGATCAATTTTGGCCCTCCCTTTTAAAACTAATATATTTATACTTAATATTTTCCAATAAATATTTTGAAAATATTTTTAAATAAATAATACCTATTATACAAAAGAATTAAGTATTAATGGTGTTGAGATTAATAATTCAGTATTATAATTACAAAAATATATCATACTTATTATTTCAAGATTATTAAATAACCTTTATACACATTACACATGCTTTATAATTAATTTAAGGAATTGTTCCTTAATTTCTAGTTAATTAGATTACTATTTTAATAATTCAAAATTTGTGTCATAATTTAGAAGACAAAGTATTTTTACAAAAAATTATTTACAATGATTAGTAGTGTATTTGATAATTATGATTTTACTATATTTTATTGAAAATAATTAAGTTTATTTAAATTAATTTCAAAAGGGTTAAAAAGCTAAAAAGCTACATTTGCAATCTTTTAGTTAACCCTAAAGTGGCTACCATTTGAATAAAAAACGACTCAATAACCAATCCCAAAGCCAAATCTGCCCCAGGTCCAACCCCTTTCTCTCCACCCTTGAAATCCCCATCACCCTCTCTTAGCCAATAAAATCATGCCGCGTCACCTGTCTCTAGCACACACAAAAGCACAACTGATCCGAGCCGTCCACCCTTTACATCAACGACTCCGATTTTATCTCTATTTTTCCTTTAAATTTCAATACCCATCAGATTTATTCGTGGCCGTTGAAACCAAGAGATCCAACGACCCTCATATTTTCTCCTCAAAAACATTTAAACCCGAAATTATCAGGGTCGTTGATCTAAAAGATCAGTGGACCAGATCCTTTCTTTTTACTTTATCCCTAGAGACGGACTACCCAACCCCAAAATCCTAAATCATTTCATCCCAAGACTCCGCCGCCCCCTTTCCCTTTTCCTCTCTTTATTCTATCAAATGACATAACCAAATCAGTCACATACCTTGCACAAATTTTCTGCAAGGACACAAATCTTGATGCCAAAATCATTCTTTTTGCTTCCCTATCCGCGATTCTCACTGTTGGTTCCCCATTTCGTCAAATCAATTTGAAATCTCAAAGTCTTCTGACCTAGACGCAAATGTGAAACTTCTAGTCCTCAAATTCTTCGATGCTGCAAGGAAATCCCTCTTGCATGAGCATTTCATGGTGATTATTCAAAGCCAGAGATCAAATGCAATGACCTTTGGATTTCCGATCTTTTTCTGTTTGTTTCTCAACTATAATGTCTCTCACCCACCTAGGTAAAACTCCCACTTACTTTTACCTGCTGTTCATTTCCGATTTTACTCGATTGTGCTTGCATCACCACTCCTCAGTCACTCTCCACTACCAATTTAATTTTTTAAAACCCTATGGATTCAATAGCCACTATGAATTGGGGATTTTAATGCTTTCACCTAACACACACAGTAAAATACATACCATAACCACCTAACAAACAAAAAAAACATTAATTCCAGTCTTGAGTAGCAAATGCAACAATGGTTCCTAACTAGTTTTGATTTTCTTTTTAGATTTTGAGCTTCATCTTGGTCAGAGTACGAGCTCTTTATTCTTATCGGCTAAGGAATATTCTTGTTTGGCTTGCTGCTCAAAAGAAGGTTAGTTCACTCGAGCTATTTTTTCCTTCTAATTGCTAAAACTATGTCTATTCTGCTATCTCTTGATGGTTGTTTCACTTTATGATTGTTTTGTTGTTAATCTACAATTAGTTGCCTCTGTTCATGATGTGTTATATTCGACTGTTATATTTAGAGATTGTATGAATTCAAATGGATGTCAATAGTTTTTTACGGGATTATCATGAATACTACTCTAAGTAACCCATATGATCAACCTTCTATAATGAACTAAAGATTTTTTATGACTCTGTACAATTGTTTGTGACTGTTTTGTCATGGTTTTCTTGTTGACCTTATTGATCCTGTTTAGTGTTATATGTTAACCTATACTTGAAGTTATTTGTTTGATAAAACAAAACAAGGATGGATATGAATTCCTAGGGTCAAGTATATAGCTTTCCCTTTAACTTAAGTATGGCAGCTTTGAAATGTTTGAGTTGCTTTGCCTGTTAATGAGTTCTTCTATGGTTCTGTGACTCTAGAGAAAATAATGTAAGAATATTTTGTCAACTCCCATAATTGCTTGATCATATTTGTGAGTTTCATTGCGTAAGATACTGACTGGAGGTAGCTAGAATGATTTCTGATGAATCTCTGTATCCAAATGTTATCTGCTGATTTCTACTTAGCCTAAAGCCATGCTAGAAATCTGACTAAAGTTGCATTTGTTATGATTAAATAGTGTTTGTTGAATTAGGTGTTTCTAAACTTCATGATGTTAGACTATCTTAAATGGAAATGAATCTTAAGAAAAAATACAGAGTTATCATTCTCAATTTGGGCTTATTACACTCAATTATTAGAATGATGTAATGACCCGTTCGGTCGTTTTGAGCTCTGGCACATTGTTCAGCGGTTGAGGCCGTGAGCAGCTTCGTTTCAGGTATTATGACCCGTGGGCATGGTCGGAATTGAATTTCGGGAAGTTTAGAGTTGATTTGAAAAGAAAATTCTCATTTCAGAAGCCTTAAGTTGGAAGAATCAACTAAGATTGGAATTTTGAGTAAACGACATCTGAATAAGGATTTGAAGGTTTCAGCAGATTCGTTTGATGATTTTGGACTTGGGCGTATGTCCGGATCAGGTTTTGGATAACCCGGGAGCATTTCAGTGCGTATTGTGAAAGTTAGCATTTTAGAAGAATTTCATGAATTTGGGCTTGAAGTGCATTTCAATGTCGTTGATGTCCATTTGGGATTCTGTGTCTGGGAATAACTTCGTATGGTTATTATGTAGTTGGGAGCGCGATCGGAAGAGAATTTGGATGTTCGTAGGTTATTTTGAAGTCATTTGGCTAAAGATAGAAATTTGAAGGTTTTTGAGAAATCCGACCAGAAGTGGAAGTTTTGATATCGAGGTCGGAATGTGATTTCGGAAGTTGGAGCAGGTTCGTAATGTTGAATATGAATTGTGCACAAAATTTGAGGTCAATCGGATGTGATTTGATAGGTTTCGGCATCGGATGTAGAAGTTAGAAATTTCTAAGTTCATAAAGTTGGGATTTGAGTGCGATTCATGGTTTCAATATTGTTTGATGTGATTTGAGGCCTCGAGCAAGTTCGCATTATGTCTTGGAACAAGTTGGTATAACTGGACGGGGTCCCGGGGGCCTCGGGTGGATTCCGGGTGGTTAACGGATCAATATTGAAGTTGAAGAAAGCTGAAGGTTGCTGTCATCGTGTGTGATCCGCACCTGCGAGGCTTTGGCCGCGGGTGCGGATAAGGGCGCCGCAGGTGCGAAATTGGACTGGAGCCAAGGATGCCGCATGTGTGGGAGATTTGGGCGCACCTTCGGAAGCGCAGGTGCGATAAAGGGGCCGCAGGTGCGGAAAATGGGTCTGGGCAGATTATTTTTAAGCGAGAATTTGGTCATTCTTCATCCATTTTCATATGTCATGGGTGATTTGGAGGAGCTTCAAGGAGAGGATTTCGTCAAGGATCGCAAGGTAAGTAATTTCTTCACGTTTTTTAATTTAATACAAGATTATTACACAGACTTGGTAGGGGAAATTGAGGAAAATTTGGAAAATCTTAGAGAAACCTAGAAAATGGTAATTTGGAGTTTTAGCCACGAATTGAGCATGAATATTTGAGTAGATTGTATATTTGAGTTAGTAAGGCTATGGGTGAAGTATATCTTCAAGAAATTTCGGATTCCGGGCACGTGGGCCCGAGGGCATTTTGGTCATTTCGCTAAGCGGGGTTGGGAAATCATATAATTTGGACTTGCTTCCAATATTAGAGTATTTTCATTTCTTTACCGTTATGTGGTAATTTCGGAGCGTTGTGAAACGATTTGAGTCGTCGGAAGGGCTTGGCGGTCGGTTATGGAATCTCGGAGTGAGGTAAGTCTCCTTTCTAACTTTGTGAGGAGGAAATGTCCCCCTAGGTGAATTAATCATGTATATGTTGTTATCTTCGGGGGATACGTACGTACGAGGTGACGGGAGTCCGTGCGTAGCTACTACGATGGCATATCCGGGTAGTCTAGGACCCACTAGCATGCCTTACGTGTTGTACATGTAATCCTACCTGTAATACTAAATTGCTAATGTAATCGAAATAGTAAATGAATATCTGAAGAAGAGTAGAGTTCATTTTCTTAATTATCTAGAAAGAGAATTTATTGCTCCGCGGATAATTGTGTACCTGATAGGGTTGTATTACGGAAATATCATTAAACTTGGAAAATGAGTTTCAAAACAAAGATTTAAGAGCTATATTTCATGTCCCTTTAAAAACAATTTTAGCACTTTCTTGAGAAAATGACTTTCCTAATAAAATGGGGACTTATTGTGTGGACATGTGTAACTTCGGGTGCCTGAGTCGCATGTATGATTCGCGAGCAGGATGACCCTGTAGTTGTGTATATTCATATGAGCACCTGAGTTGCAGGTATGATTCGCGAGCAGGCTAGCCTTAGTATTTTATGTATAACCGGGTCGCATGATCGATTCGCAAGCGGGGCAGATAGATGCATCTATGGTTCGGGCTGTTCGACCCTCGGCAGTGCACAATTTATATTTATGTTGGTTGGGGCCGTCGACCCTCGGCATTGCTTGCGCATGATATTTACTGCGTAGTTGCTATTATTTTTGCCTGATTACTGGCCTGAAATATTAAGTTGTCGATTGAAATGACAGAGATTTAAAGTTGTTAAAAAGATTTTGGAAGAAGTTTTTCCTTCCCGTTGATTAATTGTTATTTGATTAAATCATCCATGTTGATTAATTGTTATTAATATGACGAAGGATTAAAGTGTTAAATGTGGAAAGAATTGGAAATAATTATTCCCGATTTTTAACAAATTTCCTAGGATATTCATGGTTAGTGTCACACTCGAATATTCTAAATTGACTTTTAGCAAGTTTCTAATTTGACCTCTCGCCACTACCTCTCTGAGGTTAGGCGGGCGACTTACTGAGTACACGTTGTTTTTGTACTCATGCTACACTTGTTGTGCATTTTTATTGCACATGTACTTACATAGCAATATGGAGGATTCAGAGATTTAGGCGAGCTGCATCCTCAGCTGACGGAGTCTCCCTCGTACTGTATTTACTTTCAGTTTATATTCCCTTGTCCAATTTGTATTTCGGACAAGCTTTGTAGAAATTGTAAAAATTCTTAGAAATTGCTCATGTACTTGTGACACCGGGTTCTGGGATGTGTTGGGTTATATTTGCTAAAGTGTAGTATTCAAACCATTGTTTTTAATTAACAGATTTTTACTTGGTTAATATGTAATAAAGTGAACGGAAACATTTTTCATAAATGTTAAAACCGGAGAGTTATTTCAACTAATTAATGATTGGCTTGCCTGATAATGGTGTCCGGCGCCATCATAACCTTAGGGATTTTGGGTCGTGACAACATGGTATCAGAGCGCTAGGTTCCCGTAGGTCTCACGAGTCATGAGGAGGTCTAGTAGAGTCTTGCGGATCGGTACAGAGACGTCTGTACTTATCTTCGAGAGGCTACAAGGCTGTTAGGAGTACTTCCCTTCTTGATTCCTCATAGTGCGATTTGATTCCTTTGAGGCTTATGCCTATGTTCATTCCTACTCAATCTTACGCATCGCGAAGCACTTGCTATGAATCAGAAATTTGAGGAGTTGAAATGGTGCTACAGATGTAATTCGAGATGCTCCCATGTATAATTGGTTGGGGTTGTTGTTATGGCCCTGCAAGAGAATAATATGTTATTTCAGCTCAGTAGTTGTTTTTCTAGGAGCCATAAGGCTATGCTCAGGTAGTGATGATGCTTGCGATTGGTTATCGTGTGATGTCGATATGATGATAGAATGCTTGCCCGTATGTTGGGGATGATGAATGGTTTGAAGGGAGGTCTTCTCAGAGTGTGATTTCGAGATTTCGGTATTTTAGTTCCAGTAGAGGGAAGGCATCAGAATTATGAATGGTCCGGTTGGGGTTGATAAAGTAGTAAGGCTTGGTGTCTTCATGTGAGGTGGGATATGCACCTGTGACGTGTAGTCGTCGTCATTGATCGAATGTTATGCGCTAAGTTTGGCGGTGCTATGGTTTCTTCGGTTGCATGGGGTCAGTGTATTGAGAAGAAGTATTGAAGAATGCGGCCGGCAGAGATTGATCCTGAAGTGAGGCTAGGCGGTAGTTCCATTTCTAGGAGGCCAAGCATAAGAAACGGAAGTCGAGCAGTCGCAAAGTGGGGGAGCGACAACATAACTTGGAATTTGAAGATATTGTCGCGCATTTAATGGATGTCCATGAGGAGCGGACGGACTAGTAAAGTTGGTAAATGAAGCAAGGCATAGGATGGGGTATTGAAGTCGCATAGAGCGTGCATTTCAGTGTCGTTGGAAGGTGTCCGCGGGTGATTTCCACAGGTGGGTTATCTTCTGTGAATAGGTTAGCAATGGCGGGGTTGGCAGGTCACGGTGAGGGGTTCTAGTGGCTAGTCGGCGAGAGGTAGAATGTGTGAATGATTCTAGAGAATTTGAGTATTTAGGGAGTGCTAGCAAGAAGATTTGGAAGAATTGGACGGATTGGTTGAGCAAGGTCATGTTATCAAAGGAGAAAGGATCTCGGCGGGGTCTAGATTGGTGGAAGGAGTAGCTTCGGGCTAAGTGGGGGAGTCCCACCATCTGCAGTTTGGTTGTAGGATTGCTTTCTCATGGGGTGGCAGATTTTCAGCATGTTGGCAAGTTATTACAGCTAAAGGAAAGGAGTAAAATGGTTATTGTGCGTGGGATTTGAGGAATGTGTGAAAGAGTCGGCCTTGTCGGATCAGGGTTAGGCTTTAGAAGATTCAGAATTTATGCCTATGGCATAGGCGAGTTGTAAGGATAGTGAGTCGGTCGCGTGGTTCCTTGAAAGGGGGGTTCATGTTCTAGAAGAGCCTGGGAGTTGATTGCATTCGGGGCCAGTCAGAGTGGGTGACTCTCAATAGCGGTCCTAGTGAATTCAAAAGTTAAGAATGCAGAGTTTAAGGGTTTCAGGCAGCAGTATGATCGAGAATCGAGCTTTTGCAGATTAATTTCAGAGAAAAAGGAGGATGGTTGGAGTGTTCTATGATATGTTTCAGTGTGCAGGATAGTATTGGAGGAGTGGGAGAAATAAACTCCGGATTATAGTAAGATTTTCAGGAGGGTATGAGACGGGTTGTGGGATTTAGGCAGCATAGTCTCGTGAATCAAGGTCACTCGGGAGGAGTAAGGGTTGAGTTTGCTATGAGTTGGAGGAAGTTGCTATTATTCCTGAGGCAATTAAAGATGATTAAAAGAAAATAGATTGATTAGCCATGGTTGAAATGGCACATTTACGGCAGTGATCAGTTCCTTCGATGTGATTAAGTTATGCATGTGGTTTTTGTCGGTGTGTGCGGGGCTTGTCGGCCGTTGTAATGGATTTCATATAGGAGCATTTGGGTGCTATGGCCTGTCAGGTGTAGGCGGACCCCGAAAGGGTTATGGTGGTATAGACTACTACTTAAGGATTTGCAAGATTGGTGGTTGTGAGAATTCACTCATGTGTTGAGATGATACTCTTGAATTGACTTAAGCAAAATGTTTCTATATGATGAAGTGTTCACCCTATTGGTGGTTCAAAAGTTGTGATGGAATTCTTGCGTTACCTCATATTGGCATGTTAGGTGCGGTAAACAGTATGTAACTGGGAGTAAGAATCGAGATTGTGGTTTGGTGTTAATAAGGAAGTCATGAGCTCGGAAGAGCAAGAAAAAGAGATTTGAAAGTTCAGAATAAGCTGGTATTATCTTTAGTGTCACCTGAGATTGATATTCCGTAGAAGAGGCTTAGTACCCTGGTTATGGGTTCTTGATTTCTCTTACAGAGTAGTATGGCCAGTGGTGGATGTGCAGACTTATGGCCTTGTGTGGAAGGTTGTGGAAGCGTGACCACGAAAAGATTGTATAAAGTGTGACATGTAGTCACTTGATGGATTGAAGATTTGGACTGAGTGTAAAGGAGTGCTATGTTGTGTATCTGAGAAGTTATGCATGAAAGGCGTTCAGTTAATTTGGTTGTGGATTGTGGGGTGTTTGTCCCGACTATGATGGTTGTTCTTGCATATTATGAGAGAAAGTGGGTTATTGTGGACCCAGGTAAAACTATTAACCTAGTTTGGTGCGAGCAAGTTAGACTCGATGTTTGCGGATTGATTTAAATATGATCATGGGCTCCGTATGAGCCAGGCATGTTCATTTCAGTAGAGCGCTTTTCATGGAAAGGTATTAGAACAGCGGATGTTGTTCCGTATTCGTCAAATTCATGTGTTATTATGATTGTGTCGTGCGAGTTGTGAAACAACTTAATAATTTCTTATGTGTTGAGGTCCCGTGTAGTGATGATGTTATGTGAGCAGGATGGCTCTTGAGATCCAGAGTATATATGTATATATCGCACCTCAGTTGTGCTTGAGTTTTGTAAGCATATGGCTTTATCAGTCTCCCCAGGATCGCATTATGCACTTAGCATGCTTATGATCGATATTCAGTAATTTGTGCAATAGTGAGCGATTCGGCTCCGTGTATATTTCCTTATGTGAGTTTTATGATGGGATCGAGTGGCACGCCGCCACGGGTATGTTATTTGGATCGGGTTGCACGCCGCAACAGTGTGATGATGAGAAGGGTTAATATGTATTTATTTTTCTTGTGTTTTATTTCCTAATTTCTGAGAAAAGTTCATATTAGTTGCATGAGTCGAATAGTCCCTTTCTGAGTCATTTCTTATTTATCATGTTCGAGTGGCCTATTGGCGCGATGTGGTAATGTGAATTTTTGGTCATGTTTAGGGTGATTTGTTGACTGAGCAATTCGTACTGGGTGAGACGAGATTATCGGATCAGGGAATAGTGCGATAAGGTTATGTGAAGTGTATATCAAAGAACAAATACCATTGTTCAAGTTCATAATGAAGTGATGATTCTAGTCAAGATGAGGTATTCAAGGATTTGTTAACTCTGCAGTTGGGTATGAATTCCTGCACATTCCTCCGTTGTGGTGGTATCGTCAGCATTATAGCAGGATGTATGTATATTTGTTATGAGGTGCATCGGGAGCACCAGATTCGTGAAATTTTGGCTATTAAGGTTCAGGGAGTGTCATTGTGGTCAGATGATGAGTTATGCGGTGCATGGTGTTGATTCAGCAAAGGTATGCGGTCATGTTCTGGTATATCATGTGGTAGTTGATACAATGTTTATATATTGGAACTAGGCCTGGCAGAGAAAATTTCAGGTATTGGAACTAGGTTCTGAGTTTATAATATGGGTAAGACAAGAAATCTTCAGATTTGATAAAGCTGATGTACTCAACTGGGTTGTGGTAGCACGGACAGGTGCTCGAGGTGTTTAACAGTGATTTCAGGTAACTCTAGAGCAGTTCTTGGCACGTTCGAGGACGAACACATCGTTTTAAGTGGGGGAGAATGTAACGACCCGACCGGTCGTTTTGAGCTCTGGCGCGTCGTTCAACTGTTTGAGGCAGTGAGCAGCTTCGTTTCAGGTATTTTGACCCGTGGGCGTGGTCAGAATTGAATTTGGGGAAGTTTAGAGTTGATTTGGAAAGAAAATTCTCATTTTAGAAGCCTTAAGTTGGACAAATCAACTAAGATTGAAATTTTGAGTGAACGACCTCCGAATCAGGATTTGAAGGTTCCAGCAGGTTCGTGTGATGATTTCGGACTTGGGCGTATGTCCGGATCGGGTTTTGGATAAACCGGGAGCGTTTCGGTGCGTATTGTGGAAGTTAGCATTTTAGAAGAATTTCATGAATTTGGGCTTGAAGTGCATTTCAGTGTTGTTGATGTCCGTTTGGGATTCCAAGTCTGGGAATAGCTTCGTGTGGTGATTCTGGAGCTGGGAGCGCGATCGGAAGTGAATTTGGATGTCCGTAGGTTATTTTGAAGTCATTTGGCTAAAGATAGAAATTTGAAGGTTTTTTAGAAATCCGACCGGAAGTGGAAGTTTTGATATCGAGTTTGGAATGTGATTCCGGAAGTTGGAGCAGGTCCGTAATGTTGAATATTACTTGTGCGCAAAATTTGAGGTCAATCAGATATGATTTGATAGGTTTCGGCATCAGATGTAGAAGTTAGAAATTTTTAAGTTCATAAAGTTAGGATTTGAGTGTGATTCGTGGTTTCGATGTTGTTTGATGTGATTTGAAGCCTCGAGCATGTTCGCATTATGTTTTGGAACAGGTTGGTATAATTGGACGGGGTCCCGGGTGCCTCAGATGGATTCCAGGTGGTTAACGGATCAATATTGAAGTTTAATAAAGCTGAAGGTTGTTGTCAATTGGTGTGATCTGCACCTGCGAGGCTTTTGCCGCAGGTGCAAAATTGGACTGGAGCCAAGGAGGCCGCATGTGCGGGAGATTTGGGCGCACCTGCGGAAGCGCAGGTGCGATAAGGGGGCCACATGTGCGAAAATGGGCCTTGGCAGATTGTTTTTAAGTGAGAATTTGGTCATTTCTTCATCCATTTTCATATGCCATAGGCGATTTGGAGGAGCTTCAAGGAGAGGATTTCGTCAAGGATCGCAAGGTAAGTAATTTCTTAGAGAAAAATTTGGAAAATCTTAGAGAAACCTAGAAATTTTGGAGTTTTAGCCACGAATTCAGCATGAATATTTGAGTAAATTGTATATTTGAGTTAGTAAGGCTATGAGTGGAATTTATCTTCGAGAAATTTTGGATTCCGGGCACGTGGGCCCCAGGGCATTTTGGTCATTACGCTAAGCGGGGTTGGAAAATCATATAATTTGGACTTGTTGCCAATATTAGAGTATATTCTCATTGCTTTGCAGTTATGTGGTAGTTTCGGAGCGTTGTGCAATGATTTGAGTCGTCGGAAGGTCTTGGAGGCCGGTTATGGAATCTCGAAGCGAGTTAAGTCTCCTTTCTAACATTGTGAGGGGGAAATGTCCCCCTAGGTGAATTAATTAAGTATATGCTATTATCTTCAGGGGTTACGTACGCACGAGTGACGGGAGTCCGTGCGTAGAAACTACTATGCCATGTCCGGTTAGTCTAGGACCCACTAGCATGCTTTACGTATTGTACTTGTAATCCTGCCTGTAATACTAAATTGCTAATGTAATCGAAATCGTAAATGAATATCTGAAGAAGACTAGAGTTCAATTTCTTAATTATCTAGAAAGAGAATTTATTCCTCCGCGGATAATTGTGTACCTGATAGGGTTGTATTACGGAAATATCATTAAACTTGGAAAATGAGTTTCAAAACAAAGATTTAAGAGCTATATTTCATGTCCCTTTAAAAAGAATTTTACCACTTTCCTGAGAAAACGACTTTCCTGATAAAATGGGGACTTATTGTGTGAACATGTGTAACTTCGGGTGCCTGAGTCGCATGTATGATTCGCGAGCAGGATGACCTTGTATTTGTGTATATTCATATGAGCACCTGAGTTGCAGGTATGATTCGTGAGCAAGCTAGCCTTAGTATTTTATGTATAACTGTGTCGCATGATCGATTTGCGAGCGGGGCAGATAGATGCATCTATGGTTCGAGCCGTTCGACCTCGGCAATGCACATTTTATATTTATGTTTGTTCGGGCCGTCGACCCTCGGCATT
Source organism: Nicotiana paniculata (assembly GCA_005239505.1). NCBI lineage: Eukaryota > Viridiplantae > Streptophyta > Magnoliopsida > Solanales > Solanaceae > Nicotiana > Nicotiana paniculata. Next base: position 38,574 of record ML320583.1, read on the forward strand.
GCTTGCGCATGATATTTACTGCATAGTTGCTATTATTTTTGCCTGATTACTGGCCTGAAATATTAAGTTGTTGATTGAAATGACAGAGATTTAAAGTTATTAAAAAGATTTTGGAAGAAGTTGTTCTTTCCCGTTGATTAATTGTTATTTGATTAAACCACCATGTTGATTAATTGTTATTAATATGACGAAGGATTAAAGTGTTAAATGTGAAAGAGTTGGAAATAATTATTCTCGGTTTTTAGTAAATTGCCTAGGATATTCATGCTTAGTGTCACACTCGAATATTCTAAATTAACTTTTAGCAAGTGTCTAATTTGACCTCTCGTCACTACCTCTCTGAGTTTAACTGAGTACGTGTTGTTTTTTTACTCATGCTACACTTGTTGTGCATTTTTATTGCACAGGTACTTATATAGCAATGTGGAGGATTCGGAGACTTAGGCGAGCTTCATCATCCGGAGGCGATCCGCAGCTGACAGAGTCTCCCTCGTACTATATTTACTTTCAGTTTATATTCCCTTGTCCAATTTGTAATTCGGACAAGCTTTGTAGAAATTGTAAAAATTCTTAAAAATTGCTCATATACTTGTGACACCGGGTTCTGGGATGTGTTGGGTTATATTTGCTAAAGTGTAGTATTCAAACTGTTTTTAATTAACAGATTTTTATTTGGTTAATATGTAATAAAGTGAAAGGAAATGTTTTTCATAAATGTTAAAACCGGAGAGTTATTTCCACTAATTAATGATTGTCTTGCCTGACAATGGTGTCCGGCGCCATCACGACCTTAGGTATTTTGGATCGTGACAAATGAATTCCTTTCTAACATGTTTCTATGATTCTGTTAAACCTCTTAGCTATATGACCATGTCTTGATCTCACTATGCAAACATGTCCTACAATAACTGGATTCATGTACTTATCCTTTGTGTACTCTGATAGTTGCCATACAATTAGCTTAATCTATGAAGCTTGGCTAAGATATGTTTATGTTGTTTTGATGTTTAATCTGTTGTGTTGGAGAGCTGAAACTAAGTTTCACCATAGTTGTATTCCCATATTTGACCTGCATAACAGATCCTTGATTTAATGAGTGCACACTATAGTTCCATATCTAGATTTTGGAAAATCATTTCATGGTAACATGATTTGAGTGTAACTTTAAGTGATACAATTAAAACACGACATGTATGTGTTTTTACGTTTAGGTCCACAATTTGGTTTTTTGTAGTAGTTCATAATTTGAGTCGCCAACCCTGCTTATCTCTCATGATCATGTGCATGCCTACATTATCCTTAAAACACCATCAAGCTCACCTAAATGAACTAGGCTTGGTTTATGAATCTAAAATGAACCTTCTGTTGTTGCTTATTTTGATTGAGTATAGTAATATGCTTTGTTCCCAATAAGATTGGGATGAGTGTGAAGTTAAGAGCTTTTAGAAGGAAACGATCATGTCATTTGCTTATAATAAAATTGAAGTATTAACTTTCATCTCTGTCAATACTCTTTAAAGGTTTCAATTGAAGCTGTTAACCTTTATACATACTAGAAGATAAGATTTAGTTAAGACAAATTCTTGACTAATTTAATTAAATGTTGTTAAGAGGATGTAGTCAGGATCACAAACTTCTATAAGTTTGAACTATGTGCTTTCTCTACTCTTACAATACATGATTTAGATGTTTAGGTCTCTAAAATAATTTACCGGTGCTTTTTTCCCTGTGTGTGTGCTTGAAACTGACTTTTTTGAGCATACGTAAATATGTTAGAATATTCACAATGAATCATATACTTATGTTTGAATTATGGTTACAACAATGTGGTTGTCTGTCTTATAACCCTGGTGGTATCCTGTATAGCTGTTGTGAGAAATGTATATATAACTGAGGATTGGTATCACTATGATATTGGGGTTTACATTGAGTTCCTCATTAGTACCTAAACCTGTAGAGAAGAGTAATTGTGAGTAGTTAGGGTATTTCGGAGTAGCATTTAGTTCTTGGTTGAGCTATTCTCCCTGACACAAGTACTGCTTGGGGCCTTGAGACTCTTGGGAACATTGATGTATCAGGGATCTAAAGAGTACTTTGGTCATGAGTGGAATTCTACCCTCAACCTCTAATCACATTAGGTTCAGTGTTCAATGAAAACAAATACTTTCATTGTAAATTACTTTACCATCTGTGACTCCACACTAATCTTCACACTCTAGATTACTATTTATTGGTATAATTTATCTTGGGCCCATACTAATTATATCTATGTATAATTATGTATATTGGGCAGCATATCTAATGACTTTCTTGTCTTCTTGTACATATTTTTAAAACTGATCCTACCGAGTTCTCAAAGAACTCAGGCCCAAGTTTTATACCTGCACCTTTTGGATTCTGAAGTTGCTTTTGTCCGTCCTCGTTACCTGCTGGACCTACTTTCGTTCAGGCCTAAACCATGTTTATTCCTCTCCTCTATTACTTTATTAAAGTTTACTATTATTTTACACATGTATATAACACTTACAATATTTGATTGAATACTTTTAATTTATATCTTTGACTTATGTTAACAATCTAGGCGTGCCCTAAAGAACATACGATTAAAAGAAGTATTGAGACTTAGTAGTAGGTAATTTTAGTTTGGTAATCGCTTATACTATTCATCTCTTAACCTTTACTAACGAACTTTCATGAAGTCTTTTGAAACTATAACAGCTTTGCGAAGGTCGACAGTTTTCTCTTTTTAAAAAGAAGAAATGGAATCTGAATTTTGTCTTCTAAAATTGAGTTTTTTTACAAGAAAAACCGAACAAGAAATGTTGCAAATCCAAGGTTTTTCAGACTGTTTTCTTAAAAACAAAGCGCGAAATTTAAGAATCAAGGTATAACTAAGGCACAACTATTTGGACATCCTTACTTTATTAGAGTTATAAATAGCCATATCATTTTAAAAAACAAAGTATTTTATAACTTAGACACATCTCATAAGGTTTTGCAAACACAAACATTATAGATATACTTTTTCAATCACATAGATGTAAACATTTCCGTAAATGCTTTTATAAATATACCCCATTTTTTCTCAAAATTACATATCCTATTTTCAAATAATAACATTTAAAACTAGGTATAGAATGAGCTACACTTTTAGCACTAATTAAGCAGAATATAGACAACTAATTCTTTAACCCTAGTCTAAGTCCTATGGAGCTACCTCAGGTAGATTTTAAGAGGTGCCTAACACCTTTCCCTTAGAAGAACAAGAACCCTTACCCAAAATCTCACTGGTTAATACGCTAATATCGAAATTATCTTAGTAATTAAATAGGTACTCTAGTATACTTTTAAGTATTAGGTGGCGACTCTCTTATATCATCAATAGATAAACCACTAGTTGAATCTTATTTTGACTCGTGCAAAATAGGGTGCAACACCGTGCATTTTCAATTTCCATGCCAAGTTAGTTACTTTGGTTATTCTAGAGTTTCCCAGGTTAGAGTGGAGAGGTTCATCTATTGGTACATCCAGTCAGATTATTTCTTTCTTGAAGGCTCGACATATGGTCGATAAGGGTTGTTTGACCTATCTAGCCTTTGTTCGAGATAATGTTGTGGAGACTCTCACTATAGGAATGTGCATGTGGTGCTGGAGCTTTCTGATGTATTTCCTGCTGATTTACCAGGCATGCCACCGGATCGTGATATCAATTTCGGCATTGATTTGGCACCAAGCACCCAGTTTATCTCTATTTTGCCTTATCGTATTGCTTCAATGGAGTTTAGAGAGTTGAAGGAGAAGCTTCTGGAGTTGCTCGAGAAGGGATTCTTCAGGCTGAGTGTGTCACCTTAGGATGCCCCCGTATTATTTTTGAAGAAGAATGATGAGAGTATGCGGATGTGCATTTATTACTTCCAGCTAAATAAGGTCGCCATTAAGAAAATGTTTTTGTTGCCGCGCATTGCTTATTTATTTAATAAGCTTCAGGTTGCTAGAGTGTTCTCAAAGATCGACTTGAGATCTTGGAGGATTCGTGCTTCGAACATTCCAAAGATGGCTTTCCGGACTAGATATGGGTACTACGAGTTTCTAGTGATATTCTTCATCTTGACTAATGCTCTGGCAACATTTATGGATTTATGAATCGGGGTGTTCAGGCCATATTGACTCATTTGTCATTATATTCATTCATTACATATTTATCTACTCCCGTAGCATGGAGGAGTACGAGCAACATTTGAAGATAGTGCTTTATACTTTGAGGGAACAAAACTTATATGCTAATTTCTCCAAGTACGAGTTCTGGTTAGATTCTGTGACTTTCTTGGGGCATATTGTGTTAAGCGAGGGTATTAAGGTGGATCCTAGGAAGATCGAGGCAGTCTAGAGTTGGCCTCGTCCTACCACAGTGACCGAGATCAGGAGTTTCCTGCGACTAGATGGTTATTATCATTGGTGTGTGGAGGGTTTCTCGTCTATTGCAACTCCTTTGACTAGATTGACAAAGCAGGGTGCTCAGTTAAAATGGTCTAATGATTGTGAGGCGAGCTTTCAGAAGCTCAAGACCGTATTGACTACAACACTAATGTTGGTATTATCCTCCGGTTCAGGGGTATATACTGCGTATTGAGACGCTTCAAGCGTTGGGTTTGGTCGTGTATTGATGTAGGATGGGTGAGTTATTGCATATGTTTCACGTCAGCTGAAGACCCACGAGAAGAATTACTGTGTGCATGATTTGGAGTTGGTGCGATAGTTCATGCTCTCAAAATCTGACGGCATTATCTTAACGGAGTGTCGTGTGAGGTTTACACCAATCACCTCAGTTTACATCATATGTTTAAGCAAAGGGATCTTAATATGTGGCAGCACAAGTTGCTTGTGTTACTGAAGGATTATGATATTATAATTCTTTATCATTCAGGTAAGGGGTATGTGGTCGCGGATGTCTTGGGCATAAAGACCGAGAGTATGGGTATTTTGGCATCCATTTTAGCAAAGGAGAGGCCATTGGCTTTGGACATTTAGTCTTTAGCTAACCGACTTGTGAGATTGGATATTTCTTAGCCTAGTCGAGTTCTTGTATGTGTTGTGGCTCAGTCTTATTTATTTGAGCAGATTAAGGCTCGTTAGTTTGATGATCTGCACTTGTTGGTTCTTATGGAGACAGTATTATGAGGTGATGCAAATGAGGTTACATTCGGGAATGATGGTGTTCTACAAATCTAGGGTTGCTTATGTGTTCCTAATGTTGATAGCTTGAGGGAAATGATTTTAGAGTAGGCACACAGTTCGCATTATTCCATTCATCCTATTGCCATGAAGATGTGTTGTGACCTGAGGAAGCATTACTGGTGACAGCAGATGAAGAAGGACATAGTTGAGTATGTGGTGAGGTGTTTGGGTTTTCAGCTGGTTAAGTATGAGCACCAGATGCCAGGTGGCTGACTTCAGCAGATAGTTATACCAGAGTGGAAGTGGGAGTTCATAACTATGGATTTTGTGGTTGGTTTGCCGCGAACGTATTAAACATTTGATGTCGTTTGGGTCATTGTCGACAGAATGACCAAGTCTGCACACTTTATTCCTGGGATGATTACATGTACTTCAGAGAGTTTGGCCCAGGTTTATTTATAAGAGATCATCCAGTTGCATGGCGTGCCTATTTCCATTATCTCAGATCGAGCATTCAGTTCACTTTGCATTTCTAGAGAGCAGTACAGAGTGAGTTGGGTACCCGGGTAGAGCTCGGCACGACTTTCATCTGCAGATCGACAGGAAGTCAGAGCGGACAGTTCATATTCTGGAAGATATACTCAGAGCATGTGTGATTGACTTTAGGGGGCAGTGGGACCAATTCTTACCATTGGTTGAGTTTTTTTATAACTTTTGTTATCAGTACAGTATCAAGATAGCTCCTTTTGAGGCCTTGTATAGCCGATGATGCCATTCCCCTATCGGTTGGTTTAAGATCGGTAAGTCTAGGTTATATGATACTGATTTGTTAAAGGATACCTTGGATAAGGTAAAGTTAAATCATGATCGGCTTCGCACAGAATAATCCACGTAGAAGAGTTACGTGGATCAGAAGGCACATGATTTGTCATTTATGGTGGGTGCGAAGGTACTTTTGAAAGTCTGGTCGATGAAGGGTATCATGAGGTTTGGAAGGAGGCAAAGTTGAGTCTGAGGTTCATCAGTCCATTCGAGGTCTTAAAGCGAGTTGGTGAGGTTTCATACATGCTTGCTTTGCTTCCTACCCTATTGGGAGTTCATTCAGTATTTACCATGTGTATGCTCCGGTGGTACCATGCCAACAGGTCCCATGTGTTGGATTACATCACAGTTCAGTTGGGTGAAAGCTTGGGTTACAAGGAGGAGCTAGTTGCCATTATTCACAAGCAGGTTCGCAAGTTGAGGTCCAAGGAGATTGCAGCGGTGATAGTCCAGTGAAGGGGTCAACCAGTTAAGTAGGAGACTTAGGAGACAAAAGAGGACATGTGGAGCATATATCTACACTTATTCGGCACTTCATGTATGATTCTAAACTCGTTCGAGGAAAAATATTTGTTTAAGAGGTGGAGAATGTACAACCCAATCGACCGTTTTACTTTCTAGATCCACGTTCCCCTATTTAAGACTCCTCATATGTGTTTTTCCAATTTAATTACTTATGGGGAAGGTTGGTTTGACTTTGGAAGGGTTCAGGTTAAATCCAGAGCACTTAATTCCATAATAGTGTCCAAGTTTGAATTGAGTCAACACTTTGAGTAAACGACCTCGGAATCGGGATTTGAAGGTTCCAATAAGTTCATATCATGATTTTGACTTGGGTGTATATTCGGATTGAGTTTAGAGTAGACCGAGAGCGTTTCGACGCTTATTGTTGGAAGTTGGTATCTTGAAGGTTTTAGAGTTTTCTAAGTTTGATTTGAAGTAAAATTTGGTGTTATCGGATTGCGTTTGGCATGTCTAGCCTGGAGTAGGTTTGTTCTGTCATATTGGTATTGTGTGTGAAATTTGGCGTCATTCAGAGTTGCTTAATTATTATTTGTCGCGTTTGGAGTTAGTTGGAAGAAGTGTGAGGTTTAGAAGTCGGTTAATTTTGTTTTGAGGTGCGATTCTTAGTTTCGATGTTATTTTATGTGTTCTGAGACTTCAAGTAGGTCCAGATTATGTTCATGTACTTGTTGGTATAATTGGACGGGGTCTCGGGTGGCTCTAGTGTGTTTAGTACCACCCGGAGCAAGGTAGAAGTTGGCAGATTTCGCTAGTGCTGGTGTGTTACGCACTCGACCTTGTCATCACGAACGCGATGAGTATTTCTGAGCAGGGGAAGCTTGGACTTCGCAATCGCGATGAAAGATACCTGGGAATAATACAGGTTTTAATATGGGACTTAGGCTCATTTCACCCATTTATCTCTTGGCTTGGGCAATTTGGGAGCTTCTTGAATGGGGATTTTCATCGAGTATCATATGTTTTGGGTTGCTCAACATCGATTTGAGGTGACTAGTGAGGTTTGGGCACATAGTAGTCGGCTTGGAAGAAAGGTAAGTGTCTTGCCTAATCATGTAAAATGGAATTATCCCCATAGGTATTTTAATTATTGTGTGCTACTTGTTATGAGTTCTACGTACGTACTAGGTGATAAGAGTCCATGCATAGTTAGATTTATGTTTATATCGGGTAGACTTAGACCTACACCATGCCTCAACTATAATATTTGAATTAAACTTGCTTGTTGATTTACTTGAATTTATAATTGATATTGAGACTAGAATTTATGTATTGACTGAGCCTCTTTACTTTGAAATTTTGTGGGATATTTGATGACTGGTAACAATTATGTTTTCCCTTGCATTCCTATCCACTTGTTGAGTTTATGTTATTCGTAGTTCTGTGTCTTCTCGACTCGCACATACCTTTGTAGGTGAAAACTTTTCTCTATTCTTATGCGATCAATCCATTCTCCTCGGCAGTGTTGTGAAATATCATTATGGGATCTCTCTATTTGCCTTGGTATTATTGTGAATTATTCTTATGGGATCGGGCTATTCGCCTTGGCGGTATTGTGTAACACTATTCTTATGGGATCGGGTCGTTAGCCTCGGCATACGCGTGTGTAATACTCGATAGGGAGTCAACAAACGTATGAGTTTTCCTGACTTGAGATTTGGCATCGTATTTGATTGGTTGTCCTAGTTACCTTGGTAGTAGTTTTGTTGTATTTGATGATTTCGTAATCGCTCTTACTTGAGGACCTTATTATTTATATTTATTTGATTCGTTGCTACTTGTTGTGTTTCATACACGTCTACTCTATGTACACTATTATTGGACCACTAGTAACTGTCAACGTCGACCCGTTGTCACTATTTCTTGGAAGTTAGACTAGATATTTACTAGGTACATGTTGATTTACGTACTCATACTACACTTCTTCACTAATGTATAGGTACTGTGGCAAGTAATTCACGTGGTCACTCGGACGTGTAGCCTCATTTGCTGAAGACCTTATGGTGAGCTGCTTTCCAAGTTTCGACCCACAACACCCGAAGACTCTTTTCCCCTACGTTTATTTTATTCTATTAATTTTATTCCAGACAATAGTTATACTGGTTTTGTATGTTCTACTTAATGCTCATGTACTTTGTGATACCGGGTTTTGGGGAGTTCTAGTAGATGATTATGGTTCCCGGTAGTATATTCTCGGGTATTTTGAGTTACTTTTCTCAAAACCAAATCTCCGACTTTGAAATAACAACGGTTTGCTCTGCGTTTATAATATCTCTTCATCCTTTGTTTTTGTGCCACCATCCTTACATATGCTACGTTCTGATAATCTTCAAGCAAATCCAGCCTAATCAACAATGCTTCATTATTCGCCTCTTTGTTTTCCTGGGAATATCTTATGGTAGGTTCTCCAATCTCCACCGAGATCAAAGCTTTCGCACAGTATACAAGTGAAAATGGAGTTTCACCCGTGCTCGACTTCGTCGTTGTTCGATGTGCCAAAACACACCTAGTAGCTCATCCGGCCAATTACCTTTAGCATCTTCTAACTTCTTTTTGAGATTTTGAATTATTACCTTGTTGGTTGACGCAGCTTGTCCATTAGCACTTGGATGGTACAGAGAAGATGTAATCCGCTTGATCTTCAATCCTTCCAAAAACTTTATGACTATTGAACCTATAAATTGTCTCCCATTGTGATAAGCAATGTCTTTTCGTACTACAAACTGACAGATGATCTGATACCATATGAAATTGATCACTTCTCGCTCCCTGGTCGTTATGCAAGAACCTGCTTCAACCCATTTAGTGAAAAAGTCACTCAAAACCAAAAGAAATTTTACCTGACCGGGTCTTTGTGGTAAGGGACCAACTATATCCAACCCCCATGCCATTAATGTCCATGGTGACACCATCGAGTGCAAAGGTTCTGCCGGTGGATGCACTAACTATGCATGTCGCTGACACCTTATCAATTGAGAATGAAAAAATCTGCACCTGAGTGATTACTGCATACTCCTTCATAAACTTCTCTCATCACGTAATCAGCCTCCGATTTCCCTAAACATTGAGCCAATGGTCCTTGAAAAAACCTTCTGTATAATTAACCGTCAACAAGGCAATAACGGCAGCTTCAATCCAAAGCGTCCGGGATGCTTTTGGATCTGCAGGCAATTTTTCATGCCTTAAATACTCTATAAACTCATTTCTCCAATCCTAAATCAGGTTGGTTGAGTTAACTTCACATATCTGTCCATGTCCAATACCAAATGCAACAATTGAAATACTACACTAGAATCAGATCCCTTCATTTTCGTGGACGACCCCAAATTGGCCAATGCGTCTGCCTCCACGTTTTCTTCCCTTGGAATGTAAATGATCGACCATTCCTTGAACTTGGAGAGTAATGCTTGAAACTTATTCAAATATTGTTGCATGTGCTCCTCCTTGGTGTCGAAAATTCCATATACCTAGTTCAATGCCCACTGGGAGTCACACTTTATTTCAAATTACCTCGGAGCCTAGTCCCCGAGCTAACTCAAGACCTGTAACAAAACCCTCGTACTCAACTTTATTGTTAGTAAATGGTACAGTTCTAATGGCATGTCTTAGGGTTTCTCCCAAATGAGTAATTGACACTATCCCAAGACCGGGCCCTTTTACATTGGAAGCTCCATCTGTAAACAAGGTCCAAACACCTGGTACGGTTACCGACACGTGTAGTGCTTCTTTAGCAGCTAAAGGCATCAGTCCTGGACTAAAGTTAGCCACAAAGTTTGCCAAAACTTGTGACTTGATAGCTGTCCAAGGTTTATATTTTATATCACATTCACTAATTTCTACAACCCATTTAGCCAAATGACCTGACAATTCAGGTTTATGAAGGACATTCCTCGAGGAAAATTCATCACAACGGCGAATGGGTGGCACTGAAAATAAGGCATCAACTTTTGAGATGAGACTACAAGAGTTAGAGCCAATTTTTTAGGTGCGGATAGCGTGTCTCCGATCCCAATAAAATTTTACTAACATAATAAATAGGAAATTGTGTAGCTTCCTCCTATCGGATTAGAACAGAACTTACCGCTACTTTCGAAACCGTTAAATAAATTAACAACTATATACCTTCCATCAGTTTTGACAACAGTGGAGGACTAGACAGGTATATTTTCAAGTCTTTCAATGTTGTTGACATTCCGGAGTCCACACGAAATCATTCTTTTTTTCAAGAGCGAGAAGAATTGATGACATTTCTCCGAGGATCTTGATATAAACCTGCTTAGGGCCAACAACCTTCAGGTCAACCTTTGCACTTCCTTCACACTTGTCAATTGATCCGGGATATCCTCGATGGCTTTGATTTTATCAGGGTTTACTTCAATTCCACTATGAGAGACCAAAAACCACAGGAACTTTCTGGAACCAACTCCGAAAGCGCATTTTTAAGGATTGAGCTTCATGTTGTACTTTCTTAGAATATCAAATATCTCTTGTAGATGAGCCAAATGATCTCCTGCATTAAGTGACTTAACCAACATATCATCAATATAAACCTCCATCGTTTACCAATTTGTTGTTCAAACATTTTATTAACGAGCCCTCTGGCAAGTGGCTCCGGCATTCTTAAGCCCGAAAGGCATCACATTAGAGCAGTATGTGCAAAAATTTGTGATAAATGAGGTTTTTTATTTATCTTCCGGGTGCATCCTAATTTGATTGTAACTGGAATACGCGTCTAGAAAGCTCATTAACTCATGCCCAGCCATAGCATCGATCATTTGATCAATGTTTGGCAACGAAAAAGAGTCCTTAGGGCATGCCTTATTCAAATCTTTATAATCTACACACATTCTAAATTTGCTATTCTTTTTAAGTACATCCACTACATTATCTAACCAATCGGGATAATTTACCTCTCGAATTGAACCTATATTTAATAATTGGGTTACCTCTTCTTTGACAAACTTGTTTCTGACCTCTGCTATCGGTTGTTTCTTCCACTATACCGGAGGGAAGTTAGGATCCAAACTTAGCTTGTGGACAGCCACTTCTAATGGAATAATTGTCATATCCGAATGTAACCACGCAAAACAATCGATGTTAGCTTTAAAGAAATCAATAATTTTAAGTCTTAGATCGGGGCTCAATCTCATTCGCTGGTTGAACCTCCTTTCTAGGAACTCCGTGAACAAGGAAACTTGTTTGAGATACTTGGCAGTTGATTTGGTTGCATCTTTTTCCTCCAGTACCTGAAAAGACCGCGGTACCTGATAGAAATCCGATGACTCCTCTTCTCTGTTATCTTTAATCGGGATGGAAGAGGACACCGACAACTGAAGTTGCTATTTGATTTTTTTTGCCTTTCTATTGGACAAGGTAACTGCATTCATTTCTCTTGTAGATGGTTAATCTCCTCTAATTTATTTTACCCCTTCCTGTGTGGAAAACATCAGCAGTTGATGATAAGTTGACGGTACATCCTTTATTTCATGTATCCATAGCCTTCCAAGGATCACATTGTATTCCATGTCGCCATCTACCACTTCGAACAAAGTGGTCTTTGTTACGCCTTCGGCATGCATGGGCAATAAAATCTCTCCCCAGATCATTACAATTGTTAAGTTGAACCCGGCCAGAAGCTGTGTTGCCAGAACTATATTTTCCATTAAGTTTGCTTGTTCAAAAACTCTCCATTGAATGATATTGACTGAACTACCTGGATCAACCAATACATGTTTAATTTTCAAATCTCAAAAATTAAGCGATATTATCAGAGCATCATTTTGTGGGAAAAGAAGGCCATCATCATCTTCTTCTGTGAAAGTGATTTCATCATCTGCTGAAGCTTCTAGGATCCTTCTGCCATGAGTTACCGATATCTTTATCTTCTTTGCTGCTGAAAATATCACCCCCATTGACTTCGTCACCGCCAAAGATCATGTTTATCGTCAAGCGAGGTGATCCTGCAGTTGGTTTTGATGGTTCCGCAACATCTCAATTTTTCCCATAATTATTATTGGCCCTATCACTTATAAATTTTCTAACGTATGTAACCATTCTTCAGTAGCTGCAACCTCTTCACGAAGGTGACGACAGTCCCCAGTTCTATGTCCATGTGTTCCATGTAATTCAAGTCGTAGATTAGGATCCGATCAAATTGCTTTTGGAAATATTGCCTCCTTGTTATTTCTCATAGCCAAAACCAGCTTTACTAAAAAGATCTTGAAGTTGTAGTCAGATAACCGGGGGTATGTTGAATCCCGCGACCCCGATGATTCCTTACCCTGTGAAGTTCTACTATTCTGACCACGATTAGTCCTTCTATCGGAAGCAAAAATGTCTGGTAATTGAAATCCTTTACTCCCATCGACTCTTTTATAAGGTTGAACATAGCTCCTGGAATGTCCCCGGTTTGCATCAAAGTTAGTTTTGAACTTCTCTTGATTTCGATCATGATTACGTTCTTTGGAAGACACCGAATAATTCAATTGATCATATCCTATTCTAATATTTGATTCATAGAGATTGTGGTCATCTGCCCATGTAGTTGCCTGAAATTCCAGCAAGATTTCCTTCAACTTCTTGGAGGCATCGGAGCTCAATGGATTGAGATCCTTGGTAAACACTTCAGCTGCCCACTCGCCCCGTACTGCCGATAACAACATCATTTCCTTATAAAATCGGATTACGAACTCTCGCAATAGTTCAGATACTCCTTGGAATTCTTAATATATCCACCTTTCTGGCTTGGACCTTTATTGCCCCATCATGAGCTTTAATGAAAGAATCTGAAATCATTTCAAAAGAATCAATTGAATGCTCAAGTAAAAGACAATACCAAGCTAAATCACCCTTCGTTAGGGTTTCGCCAAATTTTTTCAACAAAACATATTCGATCCGTGCAGGGCCAAGTCATTTCCCTTTACTGTCATAGCATAAGTTGTGATATATTCATGTGGATCCGAAGTCCCATCATGCTTCTGTATGTCAGGCATCTTAAATCTTTTCAAAATTAGTTTCGGTGTCACACTTGGTTTGAACAGAAACTGCGCATACTTCTTTGAATCTAGTCCCTTTAACACTGGTGGTGCCCCGAGATCTGATCCATCCGAGCATAACATTTCTTAGCATTTGTTCTATTCGTTTATTCATCTCCCTCTTGAATCTCCCAGTTTTGAAAGGATCATTAGCATTGTTGTCGTTCCCGGATCCACTACTTGTACCACTTGCCTCATAAAAATTGAAAGCATCGCTACCGGTCCTTTGAATGGTTTTATTTGCAGGGACACTGGGAATAATCCAAAGTCCTCCATTGGAGTTATTAGAAGCAACCGGAAGCACCTGCGTCGATTACGTCTTTACCCAATCTTGTCTTGATAGGTGATTCATAATTTCCTTTTGTTGCTCCCTCAAAATTTTAACCATCTCAACAACTCGTTCATCATCCATATCGTCAAGAGTTGGGCTTCTCACGTGCTAAGGAATTTGTTCTTCATGAACCGGAGTTGTCATCCCGTTCGTTGCGAGTTTCACTAGTTGAAACATCCTGTTGGATCCTCGTTGTTTGTTCCATCATTGTAAGAGTTGTTCACATCATTAGCTGCCATATCTAATTTTTCTTTAAGTAGAAAAAGATTCAAATTGCGTTAATAACAAATAAATGGATCAAAGTAATTATACAATTATCTATACCCCGTAATGAGTTCCAAAATATTTACCTGTAAAACGATACAATTGAATTTGTAGTGTATAGACACGTGAATTAATTTGATCCAAGAATATGAAAGTAATAAGAACAGAAATAAGATTATTAAAATAACTTGAAGAGAATACAAGCCTGGATGTCGATCTAGCTTCTCCGGAAGCAATGATAAGAACGGAGTTAAGAACGAAAGAAAGAAAATGATTTTATAAAGTAAGAGCAAACTTTAACCTTTGAGTACAAATGATTTTTCCATCCAACTATGGATACAAGTTATCCAATTTATAACTCTACCCAGGGAGATAAGATCCCTAGATCAAGCTCTTCTTGAATGAGAACAAAATCCTATTGATGGTTGCATAACGCTTGAACATTAAAATATATATATTCTTTATAACAGCTGCTCATTGGATGCTATCTTTTCCATCCGACGTTTTTCTTTCAAATCTTCGTTCTCTATTCTAGTGCCATCGAAACTTATTCTGCACAGGTGACGTGTGTACCCGATGATAGCTATTTGCTGACTTATATTTTACATGTATCTGGTTACATGTGTCATCTCACTATTCATTCACCTTTTATTAACCAATTTTACCCCATACAATACTAACATTATTATACATAATATAGGGGAGAAGAGCATGGATTCACGTGTCCCATGCTCCTCCTCATAGTTATGCCCCTACTGGTAGAGTGCTTGAGTTTCACGAATAACTCTATTTCATCTTTAAATCAATTTTACTTTTCCTGAAAAAGTCGTATTTATCATAAAATACAACCAAAAAGCAATAAAAATGTGAATAAATTAATATTAAAACATGCACAAGCATGCCCAACGTCAATTGCCAAACAAGTGAAAAATCATCTCATCTAAAAATCTAAATTGTAAGAGAGATATACTTTTATTTATTAATTTAATATGTTTTCAATATGATCCCTTAAATGCGGACTTGTTCATTTTAGTAGTCAAGCACATGTACGTGGAAATTCGTTGAGTGATATGTCTTCCACTCGAGACCTATGTGTGCTGTAATACGATAGTGAATTTTATGTCGATCATTAAATTAATTAAATTAAGTGCTAGAGATTGACAATTATTTATCAACTCAGTTATATCTTTGATAATTGCAAATAGCTATGAGTGGGTCCGAACTACATGTTAAATTACTTATAGCATGTTAAAATTACATACATACAAATACATGTTAAAATTGTTTGTTCAATGACAAATTTGAAGCTTTTATTCATAAATACATAAATAAAACGAGAAAAAGAGTTTGTCTCTTTTTCATTTTAGGTTACATTGGTACAGGAATGGAAAAGACAGTAAGACTTGTACCCGCACTTATTGTATAATAAACTTTCACCAATACCACTAAACTATTGGCTTTGGTGGTTATTTTATTAAAAGTTGACGAGTGAACGATAGGATTTGCCAGGGGCCCAATCCACTGGAATCACATTTTCTGCAACAAGAGTCTTCTTGGAATCCAAAGTAGTCAACCTAATAGAAAATGGAGCAATTGCTTGTGGGGGTACTAAGTCAATTTTCCAATTTGCTCCCCACGATTGTTTCATTGGAAGCCATTGATCAGAGCCAGAGCCTCGAAGCTCTACTAAATCAAGATCTCCGTCTCCATTTTCAAACTCAATCACACAGCTAAAATAGCTAGGATTAGAGCCAGGGTCGATCTTGAATGTCACTGTTGTTTGCGGATAATTGCAGGCGACTCTGTAAATGATTCATTATAAACACGACAAGATGTTAGTGTTAGGACCGAAAAAATCAGGTGTCATGCGGAAGCTAACAACCCAATAACTGAATGACAATAAATCCAACAACAAAATAGAAATATACCAAAAAAGACACAAACATTTAACGTGGTTCGATCAGTTGATCTACGTACACAGCGGAGATGAATAATTCACTATAATAAAAGAGAGTATAAACTAACGAGAGAACAACCTCACGAAGAGACAAACACAAGTGACACACTACACTTGTCTGTTCTCCCCCTAAACACGACTCGATCAAACATCATATGGCTACATTATGGATACTACTGAATGAGAAGGAAAGATCCTCAATTTATAGAAGAACAAACCTTTTTCATACAAGAAAAAAGACTAGCCAAATATGGAAGACTTACAATTTTCTTCTACAAGAAGGAAAACTCAATTATGATAAATATGTTGTCCTTTCCTTCAAGAGATAGGAAAATCAAATATAGTAAAAAATCAGGACAACCCCTGACAGTTAGAATATACTTTAGTTGAAATCTTTCAGTGTGAAAATTTTACCATTTAAAGTGATAGCTAACCTCCTATAACATGTTGAATTACAATGATCATATAAAAAATATTTACAATAAATAATGTCAAGGGTAAATAACTTAAATCCTTTTGTATTTGATAATTTTATATTATAGGTTTTTAGCCTACAATACCATAACACCTGGAGAGGAAGAGAAGTCACAATCTATCTATATATTAATATAATTCAGTGACATAGGAGAGGTGATGTGGCAAGTCTCTTTTTCTTTTTCTCAATTTTTGACTATTTTCTCTATTTAATATTTTAAAGAGGAAAACTAGAAAAGACAAAACTCTTTAGAAAGATTGTGTCCTGATCAGTAATATCTCTCTAACCGTTGCCTTCTTTCTTTAAGAAAAACTTTCCATCAGCCAAAAAATGCAAGTATCTGGTGGTGAGGTTCCACACTGGATCATTATTTTTTTACCAAGAAAAAATTGAAGAAACATATGCATATATATTCAAAAAAATCTCAACTGTTCAAATGTAATTTTACCACAAACTTTTTTTTTCAAACTTCATCTCTGGAATTTGGGTAGCCAGCCAATATTACCCGCTCAAGGTGCGATATCTTCTCTCACACTGTATGAACACAACATGCTTCATCTACCCGACTGTCACTTTTTATTGAACCCCAACATGCATAGATAAAAGTGAAAATTTTATTTAACTCCTTTTCCTTTTTAATTAGAAATTATTATAATGAAAAATGTTGTTCAATGTAAACTCTACTTATGTATAATTTTATTTCGACTGAATTTATAAAATTTCTTTTTAAATTTATTGATATTTTTCGATAATTTTTGCTAGTTCATATATAAAAAAAATGTTTAAGAATGAAAGCTTCACCTTTTATATGCAATATTGATAATTCCAGCTCCACGAAATAAATCAGCTTGGCCAGGCTTAGCTAAGGCACCAAAAGCAGTTCCACTTAAATCAAAATGAAAAGGAGCACCGTCGCCGCAGTTGCCTGGGCACTCATCTGTGATTGTCACTGTTATTGGAATCTCAGAACAGTCTACATTCTCTTTGCATATTACCTACAAAAGGAGAAAAAAAATTCTTTCATCTAAAAAACATGCATGAATTGTTCAGTGCATGGAGAACTAGTTGGTCGTTCTTTGTATTTCTGTGCGTGCAAAATGTGAAGGTTTTAACTTATATACACGATATAAGTAATTTTCGCATATTTAATTAACCTCATATTGTAGCATGTTGACTTTCATGTAATTCAGATATTTAATTTCACTTATAATAGGCATTTTCTTGTAATTATATTTCTAAGTGATTTGATTTTGTAATTTTTTTATAGAAGTTAAACTCAAATGTGAATATTATATAAGAAGTTGATATACCTGATAGCAGGCTCCACAACCTTTTCCTTCTTTAAAAAGATTGCTATTTCCAGCTGATACCATTGCTGAAAATGGAGGATTTCTTACATCGTTGCCATATCCACAGGCTCCACCATCTACATAAAGATTAGGTTATTCTTTATAAATCATTTTTTTTTTTTGGTGATTATGGTGAGCGATAACATATTAAATATGGCCACTAAGAAGTTAAGGAAAAAGAAATTTTATTTATTTCTAAAATCCAGATTGAGGCTAGAAAAAAATTCAGCAAATGTAAAAAAGAAAAAAGAGGGGGGGA
>ML320583.1:56794-68832 GCA_005239505.1 Nicotiana paniculata
GGGGGGGGAGGATAAATTATATTGTGACTGACGGATTGCATTTGGCTTGAATTCTTATATTATTCATTTTTCCGTCAGAATGAATAATTATTATGTCGATTGTATAAAACTATTCAATCAGTCCATAATCAACTATGTACACGTTACTCTGAATTAGTTAGTTGGAATCATGTAAATTCTTTAAATTCATTTTGCTCTATTTAAGTTCGTCTTATTTAGAGGATCTATCATAATTCAAATACTTTGCTGCCGAAGCGCTGATTATCGACCTTTTTCTCTATATGAGTTTGGGAATAGCTAAATGTTTATATAAATTGTGTTAGACAAAATAAAAGTAATGAGTATTAAGTAAGAAAATTTAAGTTAGAAATAATGAAGGAAGTTATAACAAATTCCATGATAAAAAATTTATTTTCTTCTTAAAATAGTAATTATATCACATAAAATTAGTCAAGAATGTATTACACATCTATATGCGATGATGCATGTTATATTTCATATATTCTTAATTTGCATGTATCTTCATGCATGGGTGTGCATATTAATTACCACTGCCAGCTCCGGCGGGATCGCCGTACCACGTTGCGACAGCGAGTAAGAATGGATCTGTTTCAGCCATGGAGGCGTTTACTAACTTAGAAGGCACACTAGAACAAGTTTTCAACGATAAACCAAAAATAGCAAGAATTGTAAATAGATAAAAGGAATATTGAGGAATAGAAGGGTATGACATTGTGCTTTTTGTTCACAATAAAGCAATGTGGTTATTTACTTGATTTTGCACAAGAACAAGTAAAATATTGCTGGTTATATATGCAACAGAATCTATGATGTTTACCCCATATAACATCAACACAATCTCATTGAAATTGATTTAGGGTTTGGGAAATTTTCATTGTAAATTCTTGGAATCATTCCATTTCTTTGAACATGAAATGAATCTTAGTAAAAAATTAGTCTTCCAATTGAATTCAAGAACAGTTCAAATTGTCTTGATGCATGGTTTGTGAAATTCTCACAGTAAATTCTTGGAAACATTCCATTTTTTTGAACATGTAATGAATATATGTTAGTATAAAAGTAGCCTTCCCAATGAATCCATGAACAATTCAAATAGTCTTCACGCACTAATTTTAAAAAATTGCACATGGAAGGTCTTGCCAGTAAATTCCTAAATTAAAACTCTTTAAGGTCAAGTTTTCAAGCCCACTCCTTGACTTTGGAGTAGAAAAAAGATATAGCATGTGAATCAAGTTTGGTAAAACCAAATCCTTAATAAGTGTTGAATTACAAATTCTAATCTTGTCAATGAGAAACCCGTAAGTATAACAAGCATATAAACTTCTAACATATTATGATAGAATTTTAGCTTATTATAAAATTACAGCATATTATGCTGGAATATTTCTGGATTTTCAATTATATTTTTGTTCATATTTTATATTTACATGAAAAGATGCTAAATTCCATTTATTTTTTAAATTGTTGTTATTTTTTAATTACCAGTTATACATATGGGTATTATATTTCTGATTTTTTTTTCCGTAAAAACACCTGAATGTAAAACATATGTAGTATTCAAAATGTCAATGCTAATATTTATTACATTGCACTATTTATGTCACGACCCGAAATTCTCACTCTCGGGATCCTGATGACACCTAACATTTCACTTGCTAGGCAAGCTAATCTTAACTATATTTATTAACCAGTTTTAACAATTCAAATCAAATGGTAAAATAAAACCGAATAGTCTGAAATAAAGTGATAAACTAATGAACGATGTAAACCAAATACAATCTCAGAAACAGGAATCACGAATACATGAGCGCCTAGAGTACTACTGATAATACTCCGAATAGAACACAACTGTTTGAATCAAAATAAACAGCTAATATGACATAGAAGGGGATTTCAGGGCTGTGGACGCCGTGCAACTACACCTCAAATCTCCACAGGTAGCTGAATTCGGCCAATCTCACTCAGCGCTATTGGAACCAACTCCAGTATTTGCACAAGAAGTGCAGAGTGTAGTATGAGTATAATCGACCTCGTGTACTCTATAAGTGTCGAGCCTAACCTCAACTAGATAGTGACGAGGCTAAGGCGGGACACTTACAATAACCTGTACGCAGTAATAATAATAACAAAAAAAAAAGGAAATGGAAGTAAAGAAGTTAACTCATGAAAATGAACTCGAAATCCAACTACCAGAGAGCCCAGAATAAAAAGTCTCATAATCTCATGTCACAATACCGAGGCAAATAACAACAATTAAAAACATGTACAACATATACAATTATGTTGCAGCGTGCAACCAGATTCCACCATATAATCAACTGTCAATATCATAATCCGTCCTTATTCCACAATTTCAATTCATTACTTTTCCATTTCTGTTGCGGCGTGCAACCCGCTCCCCCAACAATTTTAATTAACATAAACAATTCAACAACTAAATGTACAAGAATTTCTATATCATGAGGGTAAATGTACAAGGCAATAAAGAACCACATAATAATCAAAGAATCTCTAACAACTCAAAGTCTCAACTTCACCAATTCAACGGTATCTATCAATTAAACAACTCATGAAAGTGAACCCACATTATAGAAGACAACAAATATTACAAACAATAAGACAAGTAAAGCATGTGACAATTTAAATATGCAAATAAAGCAAGTAGAGACAAGTACAAAATAAGCATGGAGTCATGAAAGGTACAATTTAATACAAGGGTAATATAACAATTATGGCATAACAGTCAAATAAAACATGTAACAATTAAGGCATGAAGCAAGATATATAATGAAATAAAAAAAAATATGGATAAAAATATCATGACGGCATATATACACTCGCCACCTCGCATATACACCATTATTCCCACATAATTCACATAACAAATAGTTCAAGGTTCCCTAATTCTCTCAAGTAAAGGTAATTTCCAACACTTACTGTAACAACCACCGATCGTTAGGTATAATTGCACCCTGTTTCCCCTTTTTATGTTTCACACATGTGTGTTTATGATTTTATGACTTACGGAGTTGATTAGTTTCGCTCCGAAAAGATGTTGGGTTGATTTGGACCCTTCAATTCTTGACTTAGAAGCTTGAGTTAGAAATATTGATCAAACTTTGAATTTTGTGGGAAAAGAAACCCCGAAACGGTATTTTGATGGCTCTGGTAGTTTCGTATCGTTATTTTAGTCTTGGGCATATGCCCAGAATTGAATTTAGAAGTTCGTAGGTTGATTTGTGTTGTTTTACCAAAATTTGGCAATTTGAAGTTGAAAAGTTTGACCGTAGGTTGAATTTTATCTATAAAGTTCGGAATTTGAATTTGGTACTTCGAATAGGTCCATTATACTATTTAGAACTTATCTCTAAAATTTGGTATCATTTGGAGTTGAATTGATAGGGTTTAGACGCTTAGTTACAATTCTAGTAGTTTTTGAATTTACTTTGAACCTTATGTGTTTTAGTGTTGAATTCGTAGCTTTAGATTTTTTTTTCTTACGTATCGTTCGAGAAATTTTATATGATATTTTTAGACTTGTGCGAATATTTGGTTGGGAACCTCGATGTCTCGAATGAGATTCGAACAAGTTACGGAATGTTGGACTGAAAAACAGGATATGGTGTGAATCAGCCTCCTGTGTCGCATATTTGCGAACACCGGGTTCGCAGTTGCAAACTTAACAGGGAGGTGCCTCGGGTATCGCAATTGCGATACTTGGATCGCAATTTCAAAGTAGCTCAGGATTTTGGGTAGTTCGCATTTGCGACTAAATTCTCGCATTTGCGAAGGGATAAGGTTTGCATTTGCGAATCCATTTGTCATATTTGTGAAGTCCCTATAGGCTGATCAGTGGTTGCATTTGCGAGAAATACTTCGCAATTGATATGGTTTTCAATTGCGAAACCGTTTCATAATTGCAACATCTGCAACTGAACAAAAGGGCTAGGAGTCGGGATTTCATCTCATATTCTCTTTCTTAGAACCGTAGACTCGGTAGGAGGAGATTTGGAGATGAGATTTTTATCTACAAACTTTGGGTAATTTATTCTAATCCATTTCCAACTACATTTCATCAATATATCTTATATTTAACATCAAAATCATGTGAATCAAAGTGAAATTTGTGAAACTTTGTCAAGTTTTTGAATAATAAGATTTTGAGTTTGGAGAGTCGATTTGGACTCGAATTTTAAAACTAATCACATATATGAACTCATGGGGTTATGGGTAGTCGGATTATACACTTGGACACGGGCTTTAAGCAAGCGGGCCACGGGTTGACTTTTGTTGACTTTTTGAGAAACGCGTAAAGATCATAACTTTATCTATTGTAATTGATTTTTCTTGCATTGTTTGATGATGGTAAGTCGCTTTTGGTTAGATTTGAGCCGTTTCGAGGCAAATTTTAGGGGGGAAACTATTTATGAGGATTGAATTGGCCTAGTTGAGGTAAGTATCTTTGCCTAACTTTGTGTGGGGGAACTATCCCTTATGATTTGGGATTGATTGTATCACTTGTGCTATGTGAAAGCCGTGTACGCAAGGTGGCGAGTTGGTACACGTATTATATAGAGTATTTGACCGGTTTAGGCTACTTAAATCTTTCCATGATTTAATCTAATTGTTATATCATGTTCTAAATTCTCATAGTCAATATACTTGTGTTAGTCTATCCTTACATGCCTTAAATGACTTTGTTAACATTTGTTCTATATCGTACTTGATATTTTGTTCTTATGCTTTAGTTGGAGTTGTTGCATCTTCCATTGTTACATATTGTATCTTCCGTTGTTGACTTATCCTTATTTGAAGTCATTGTTACATATTATCTCTTCCATTGTTGGTTTATCATTATTTGAAATCATTGTTACATGTTTTCTCTTCCATTGCTGCTTTATCATTATTTGAAGTCATTGTTACATGTTATCTCTTCCATTTTTGATTATCCTTATTTGAAGTCATCGTTACATGTTATCTCTTCCATTATGAGTTATCGTGATTACACATTATCTATTTCATGTTGAATTAATGGTGTTGAAATTTTGAGAGAAGCTATCACATTGAGGAGAAGTGTTAATTGTTAAGATATCTTTGTTGTTGAGAAATTTTCATTCATTATTATTGTTGAAATTCTTGTACACATTTTGGTTGAACTGTAAGCTATTATTGTAAAAATATTGATATTGTTGATTATTAGCAAGTTGTGGCATATGGGCATGCAGCGATATAATGTGGGATTTATGTTCGTGTTGCTTGTAAGAGAATTAATTGAAGCCACGCGGCGTCATAAGGTGGGCTAAAGTGCATGTAGCTATTTTAAAAAAATATTTTCAAAACTATCTAAATGTAAGGCTCATGCGGCGGTATAAAGAAAGTATGTGATTCAAATTAAAAAAATATGAATACGAAGCGGTACCTCTGTTGTGATTCTTGTTATATACGAGGCGGTACCTCGTTTGTGATTCTTATTGTTTATCTCATGTTGCAGATAGTTATTGGTGGAAACACTTCTTGTTGTCTTGTTCTTCCATGTTTTATCAGCTTTGTCCGTATATGATCATTGCTATTCTCTTTAATTGCTTGTCTTATTGTATTTCTATGCTTACAATCCTGTTATTAGCCTATGTTATTAATGTTTCATATTACTTATTTCTCCATTTTCTATTACTTTTCATTATTATATTCTGTTCTGTTTATTATGTCCTAGTAGGTGTCTTGACCTAGCCTCGCCACTACTCTACCGAGGATAGGCGTGATACTTACTGGGTACTATTATGGTGTACTCATACTATGCTTCTGCGTATTTTTTTGCACATCCAAGTACGTCTTCCCGTGCCGAACTCTAGAGGTTGATTGAATAGATGCTTTTGGAGACTTCAAGGTATACCTGCTCGACGTCCGCAGGGCACGGAGTCACCTTTTTTTTTAGACATGTTACTGTTTACTTCTTGTTACAAACAATATTGTATATCGAGGCTATTAGTACTTTCTTGTAGAGCTTATGAATCCGT
Organism: Nicotiana paniculata; assembly: GCA_005239505.1. Classification (NCBI taxonomy): domain Eukaryota; kingdom Viridiplantae; phylum Streptophyta; class Magnoliopsida; order Solanales; family Solanaceae; genus Nicotiana; species Nicotiana paniculata. Next base: position 62,830 of record ML320583.1, read on the forward strand.
TCCACTTGGTTTTGGGGAAGTGTTGGTTGTTGTACTGTTGACTTATTATAATAGTGTAGAGGTTTGATTTGAAGTTTTAGTATTATTTCTACTATTTCTCTATGCATGTTACTCTTACCTAGGTTTAGATACTAGGTTCCATCACGACATTCTACATTGGAAAACTTGGGTCGTGACACTTACCTCACTTCGCAAATCAAGCAATCAATTAACCACGACCTTGCCTTTCCAACAAGCCTCCAAACCAATCAAATCAAGCAATTATCGATTAAACGATTCAAAATAAATTTTAGAAACTATCCATGAAAGAAAGAAGTTCAATTTTGATCATTCTTGAAAAAGTCAACAAAACTCAATCCCGGGCCTGATTAGTCAAAATTCGAGGTTCAAGCCAAAACTTGATTAACCATTCACCCCCGAGCCCTATTATGTGTTTTTTTCAAAATCCAACCTTCATTTTAAATCTAAAACTCAGTTTTACAAAAATCTACAATTCTACCCAAATCCCTAACTTCATTCATGAAAATTCTATATTTGATTTTGAAACCTCATGAAAAGAAATGGGTAATTGAAAGGAAATGGATCAGAGTCACTTATCAATGAATTTGGGAACAAAAGTCTCTTGAAAAATCGTCTCTAGAGTGTTTAGGATTGAGAAATGTTGTAAAATGAGCTAAGTCTCAATTTTCTCCTCTTTTACTTAGCTACAGATGTCGCAATTGCGAAGTCATGTTCGAAATTGCAAACATCACAAATGTGAGACAAGGGTTGCAAATGTGAACCATGTCACAGAAGCTCAGAAGCCAAAATTGCGACAAAAGGTTCGCAATTGTGAATGGACCCACCTTCGCAAATGCGAAGATCACTCAAGAGCATAATAAGTTGCAACCAGATTCTATTTTTTAGTCCAAAACTTTTTGAAACATGTCCGAAACTCATCCGAGCCCTCAGGACTCCAAACCAAAAATCCACACAAGTATAAAAGTATCATACAAACTCGCTCACATGATCAAAATACAAAAATAACATCTAGAACTATGAATTGAACACCAAAATGCATGAATTTCAATGTAAATTTCAAAAACATCTCGAATTGCAACTAAGCATCAGAATCCTATCAATTCAACTCCAAATGATTCCAAATTTTTCAAACAAGTTCTAAATAGTATAACGGACTATTCCAAGCCCCAAAATTAAATTTTGATCTCGATAGCTATAAATCAACCCACAGTCAAACTTTTCAATTTCAAATTGCCAAATTGTGGCAAAACAACTGAAATCAACCTAGGGACTTCTAATTCAATTCTGGGCATACGCCCAAGTTTAAATTTTTGATACGAAGCTATCAGAGTCATCAAAACATTGTTCTGGTGTTGTGTTAAAAAAAGTCAACCATTGGTCAACATAAATAATACAGGATCCAAATCAACCCAAAACTTCCCGGAACGAAACTAACCAACCCCCGTAAGTCACAAAACCATGAACACACGTGTGTAAATCATCAAAATGGGAAACATGGTGAAATTACACAAAACGGCTGATCGCGTCGTTCCATATTTGGAATCAGAGGTTCCTAGGAGATTCTCTCTCTCTTTTGCCGAAAGTTGGCAATTTTGAGGTATGGAGACTTCATAGAGTTGATCAGGGGTTGAATTTGATGTTATCGAGATACGGTTGGTGTTCCAAGACTTTGGATAGATTAGTTGTGTGATTTGGAACTTGTGTGCAATGTTTGGTTGAAATCTGGAATGATTTGGAACATTCTAGACGAGCTTGGTCATGTTGGAAAGTTTTGAAACTATGAGATGGATTTTGGTTATCGGTTTGTGATTTTGATGTTAATCATGATATTTTGAGAATTTGGAAAGTTGGATTAGGTATTGGGACATGTTTTCATGATAGGATGGGGCCTCGAGGGGCTCAGATGTGATTTAGGATGGTTTCAGACCATTTCCATGAGTTTGAGGCATCAGATTTTTGTCAACATTTGGTGTTCATTGAATCCGCGGCGCTGGTACCACTTTCTCGATGAAGGATTTGGGGGATGTTATGCTTTTTGTTCCCAAAAAAGAGTCGCGTTCTCCAGGAAATAGCTAAACTGGGAGTAAATCTTCGCATTTGCGAGGGAGTGGGTCGCATTCGCGAAGAGAAGAGGCTATTGGCCTTCGCATTTGTGGGACTCCTATCAAATTCGCGAAGAAGGATTTTTGGGCTAAGGTAATTTGTGTTTCATGCATGCGAGGCAATGGCAGCGTTCGCGAAGAGTATCAATAAGCAGAACATTAAGTGATATAATTTAAGAATTTTCACTTCTCACATATTTTGAACCTTAGATTTTGAGAGATGAAAATTTTGAAGAGTAAATTCACTACTACATTAGAGATAAACAATTTTCACTTTGATTTGGCTTTATATTTTGAATCCCCATGAATTATTACACCTAAAACTTGTATTTTAAAGAAAAAATTAGGTTTCTTGTCTACAACTTAAGAGATGGTAATTTTAAGATTTGAAGGTCGATTTGAACTTAGCCTTAAAATCTAATCACACATTTGGACTCATGGAGTTATGGGTATTCGGGATATACCCTTTGACTTGAGTTTTGACTGCATGGGCCCAAGGGTGATTTTGTTGACTTTCAGGGATTTAGATAAAGATCGAAGCTTTATTGAAAATTGGGGTTGTATCCTATGGATTTATTTGCTGTTATTTAGTTGTTTTTGACTAAATTCAGAGTGTTTGGAGTTGACTTGGGAGGTTTAGGAAATATTTGCTTGATTTGAGGTTACTAGGCGGAGGTAAGTCTTTTATCTATCTTTGTAAGAGGGAATTATCCACATATATGCGAGGTGACGAGCATATATGCATAGCTAGGTTTTGGACCATATACGATATTGTTTACTTGAATTATGATTTGTTTGGATCATGTGAAGTTATATGCATGTTCAAATTGATTCTATGGCTTCATGTAATTTATATTTATTAAATAGGAGCATGTGTAGGATTACAACTTGCTGGTTTGGCATAAATGATTATTTTTGCCATATTGAGCTTTATTATAAATTCGTAGTCATACACTTGTCTTATTTGCTCCATGATTAATGATTAGATGGCTTAAAAGACTTATATTAAATAATATTATTGAACATGTGCATGCTTAAACAACTATTGCACCGTTGTGATAGTTAGCCACACCATCCTTTAGCCATATGAGCTTCTATCCACATTCTTGTTATTATTATATCTAGTGCTCTTTTATTATATTGTTTCATTTCCATATGGATGACTGGAGAGTTTTATCGAGGAAAAATTGATGATATTGGCACTACGAGCACTTGTGTGGATATTTGTTGTTGATTGTTGATGGTATTATGAATGAAACGAGTTGCATGCTGCAAGGATTGATTAATGTCCATATAATGATGAATGCTTGGATATGGATATGTACCTCCCGAGTCAGGTGATTACCCATGTTACTTTGGGCCCTGTGAGCGTAGGCACCCCTAATTCTTTTGGTTCTTGTTAGACATATGGCATGTGTTATGCACATGAATTTGTGCTGTGAGATATTGAGAATGAGATCTTGAGCATGCATATTCATACATACATGGACCATGCAGTGGATTTATTCTAGTTTGGTTGACATGTATTAGGTCTTATTCGAGGATTGAGTTGTTGATATCTTATGTGATATCTGATATCCGTGAAAGCATGCCTAAATTCTGTAAAAACTATATTTAATCTTTCATATTCGTCTGAAGATAGAATGCTCGGCTATACATTTGATTTACATATTCATCTAATTATTGCATTATTAGAGTCAATATCTACCCTCGCCACTACTTATTCGAGGCTAGACTTGATACTTATTGAGTACTGTGTTTCGTACTCATGCAACATTTTTGCAAATTATTGTGCAGGTTCTGAGGCTAGTGTTAGTGGCATTCACCGTTTGCAATAGGTGGATTTAAGTAGACTTCGTGGTGAGCTGATCTAGTTACTCGATTCACAACACATGGAGTCCCCCTCCCTATCTATATATCATGTCATTCTATCTTTTTCAGACAAACAATATGATTCCATTGGCTTACATACTCTTGTTAGATACTTGTGATGGTTGTGACATGCAGGTTTTGGGATGTATAGACAGTTGTGATTGTGTAGACCCTATCTCAAATATTATCTGTGTTATAAGTGAGCTATCACACTTCTTGTGGCACTTGGATAAGGATTCGTCCCTCTAGAGTGAGGTGATAACCTATATTACTTTGGGTTCATTGAGAATGGTCGATACATGGATTGTGTATCGTGTCGATACGTGGATTGCATATCGAGTTATAGTGATACAATGAATGTGTATGGAATTTTAGTGATATATGGATTGTGTATCAGGTTTCAGTAACATCGATGGTGTATCGTGGTACATGGACTGTGTACCAGTTATGGTGAGTGATAGAGCCCAGAGCATGCTTAGAAATCCGTGAATCATTAGAAGCATTCACTTAAATGCTAATTTTTTCATATCACCTATATATGCTACTTACGAGCCTCAGCTCCGTTGAATGAAGCATGACATATTTAAATGCCATATCTTTGTAGTGTTATGATTATATCTTAAATGGGAAAATATATTTTATATCTTTTGACTATTTTATTCCTTTTATACATGTTTTTCATTAGATTATTTATAATTCAGTTCTTAGTTCTGTTATTTATATCCGTGTTGTAAGTGTCATGCGGTCTATGGCCTCGACACTACTTCGCCGATGTTATAATTGATATTTACTAGGTACCGATTGTGGTGTACTTGTCACGCCCCCCTTCTTCCTCGTGGGGTCGGGGTTTCGACATTTGGGACAACTCCCTTCCCTTTGGGATGGGGCATGGGAGTTGTCCCTAACGGATTAAGGTGCATTAGGGCACCTAAAGCAAATAACTCATAAACCGATTTACATCACCAGAGATTGGGTAAGGGCTCAAAATTACCGTGAGGGTAAGGTGCTAGGCACCCCTCGAGGTCCACACTGGTGGGTTCCGACCAAATTCAATTTAAGCGAATTAGTCTTTAAAGGAAAATAAAACAATTTAAAAACAAGTAGAGACTACTTTAAAACGGAAATTAAATGGGTCCTAGGTTTATTAGCCTATAGGATCACTTCTATGCAATACTCGCTAACCTTCCTCAAATAGAGGTGTTACACGTAGCATTAGCGCACAGGTCATCATCTCCTTTACTACCCAGTTACCCTCCCCTTTTCAATTATTACCAAAGCATTCTAATAACATCTGGTACGTTCCTTATGCATGCATTACCTGTCCCTTACCTGTGGCCCTGGAGGTGTTTAGAACCTCTTATTTTAAGGTGGTTCTAGACTCTCCTATGTAGCTTAAAAGAAGAAAACTAAGCGACAAACAAAAAATCAAATAGGACTGTCACATAAGGAGCAATTAAGGGGGCTCATGCTTACCTCCACAAATAGGCAAACAAATGCACGCTATTTCGACAAGCGATTTTTAATGATTTAGGATCCTATAGGCAGGATATCTAAATGAGCATAAAAAGAAAATATAGCGGTTTTATTAAAGCGAGGATGTGAGTATCCATCAGTTTGCCTACTGATGTTTATCACTTACTGAATCTGGGCACGTTCAAGCAGAAAGAAAATCACCATTTTAGACCCAAGATTTTAATTATCCTACAGGCTTGCCTAAGTGATAACCGGGCAGAATCCTATGGATACGGTATCTAAACTGTAAACCAGTGATTGATTTTAACAGGCGGATTTCATCTTTTTAGATCCTATAGGCATGCTTTATATGTGCTCAAGCATTATTTCCTATGGACATGATACCTAAACACAGAAATTGACTTTTTACACCTACTTCCTATAGACATAATGTCTAAGTGTCAAGACTGATTTTACACTTATTTCTTATGGACATGATATCTAAGTGAGCGGAGATGTTAACAGAATGTTAGACAAGTTTGATAATTCCCAAAGA